>ML816502.1:211511-228955 GCA_009831015.1 Picea engelmannii
AAAATGTCTCCTTGGTATATATAGGAGACTAGGAGGTATAATTACAACTAATGGCCTAAAGCCGACATAAATAAAATAACATTACTAATATAATATGCCCCAATTAAGGGGTAATGAGCCAATATTAGGGCTTAACAGTCAATGTCCAAAAGTATTACATTCCATTATTCCTTCTGTGTATACTTTCTTAAAAACACATGTAAAATTCTAATTGCTTTGAATGACATAAGATTTAGCAAAAAATGTGGTAACTATTAGCCTCTTCCAGCCCCAAGTTGGCAGGATGATACTTATGATTTCTAAGATCCATATCTTAAATCATCTAATGAACATTGTGCTCCTCCTCAAACTCTAGATGAACAAAGTTTGTAGACATCCTATACTTGGAGGCTACTGATTAGGATCCTTTACTTTAATTGAGTACCAAATTTCTAAGCTTGTTACACTATACTTCCAAGGTGTCAATTTGTTGGTTTTGTTGTGCCGATGTGTTCATGATTACAATATTCTAAGAAGTGCAATGATGTTCATTCTCATGCAACTTTAATGTCACAGAGAAAAGAGAAGTCTAATTGCAATGGACGGATTCTTCATGCCTATGGAGAGTGTTACTACATGAACCAACACCTTTTCTCAAAATCCCAAAGATGGGTGCTAGCCTTGTGGAACTCAGGAGGTTGGCCATTGTCATCTCACCAACTCTCCCCTGCACTTAAGACTCAAGAAAATTTTCCTAGTCAAGGGAGGCTTCCCTATAGGTTAACTAGGCTCATTTGATTCTAATATACTATATATAGGAATTCGCCACATTTACTTTGGAAAATATAGTTGTCGAAAGTGACCTAGTGTTGGAGAGGCATTTTGAATAAGTCTTGGGATATGCGCCAAAATGAAGTCGAAGGGAAAAAAGGCAATTAGAAGATGGACCAAAGTGTGCGAGGGGAGCATATGCCAAGGAGCGCGACAAAAGGATGTGCGATGGAGCAGTGCGTAGAAGGTGAAAAACGATTATAAATTGTGGGGTTTGGGGACACTTTGTCCACTTTTGTAACAGGCTTAGCCCTATTGTTATGTATAAATATGTAAGAGATAGAAATATAGGGATATAGAGTGATGGTGCATGTAAGTTGTGAATGTTTTTTTATAAGGGAGTCGAGTGAAGGAAGATATATGTAGTATGATTGAGGAGTGAACTCTTATTGCAACAAAATGGCTAGGAAGGTTTGGGGATGATATTACTATTGCATATCTTGTAGCACAATGTGCAGTTGTAAGAAAGCTATTATTGAATAATATAATAATCCAACTGTTGTGGATGTATCCCAAGTTGGGTGAACCACGTAAATCTGTGTATTATGATGTGCTTCCAATACATGTTGTTTTCTGGTTTATTTTGAATGTATGGATCATCTATGATGTTGTAATGTGGTGCATAGATTATATTTTATAACAAACTAATTGTTAGCTATGAGAACTGTGCATCTAAGAAAAGGACTTGAATGATGCCTCACTTCCCCTCGGCATTGCAAAACCTTGGTTCATGTAGCCCCTCTATATGCCACGAGTGAGACTTCATTTGCTCCGTAGGTGATGCCGAAAGGGCCGGTGTCGAAGGGTTTTGTTGGTAATTGAATGCTAAACCTTGGGTCTGCCCCCTGCGCACCAACAGATGGTTATGTTGCTAGGACCAGAAACTGTAATTGAGGGAATTTTTTTGGAGGCTGAATAGAGAAGAAATTGAAGAATGGTTGGAGAGGAAGCAACAAGATTTTTCCAGAGAATAGAATAGAAACCCTAGGCTGAGCAACGAACAATGGTTACAAAGGTATGTTTTCACATATCTACACAAAATTTTCTTTAGTGGATTTTTTATTATCTTGCTAAATGGTTAGGAAGGCTAGTAGGGAACGTTGGGAGATACAAAGTTGAAGCCCCAAGAAACTGGACTCTTGAACTTATCAGACAACTTAATACAATAAGTAATAAGGTTTCTTGCGCAATAGATTTCTGGTTGAATAGTATACTTGGGGGTTATATTACAAAATTTGCAGTGGATTGTACCCAGTCCTATAGTGTTGTGGAGAGGGACTTCTTCAAGGGTCCACGCGTAAGATATTTGAGCGCATTATCTACTTGGATAAATATCTTACCGTGTGAGAAGAATGCCATGAAGATGGAGTCTGAATACTAAGCACCTTCATGCACATAAGGGAACTGGGGGATGACCAGAGGACGGTCTGAGAGTGGGAAGGATGAGTAAGAAGCAGATGGACCGAGGATGCCAAAAGAAGACATCGACTCAAACAGAGAGATTGGAGTACTGAGTTATGGGAAAAGGTCTAGATACAATAAGAAGGAGACTGTGGCTGGAAAGGGAGAGCAACATAGAAAATTTGAGGAAAGTGACCTATGCACAGAACTTCAGATCACATCGTATGGAGAAAGGAAAAGGAAAGAAAGAGACTCTCAATACTATCTAGCAGAAAGAAGTCCATCTCAGATCAATATTTGCATCGAACCCACAACCTTGTGTGCGTCATTAAGAATTGAAGCAGGAACTGAGGTTTGTTCCAGAGAAATTGTAATAAGCGGAGGGAGTCAGAGAAATAGTCAAAGTAGTGGGAATAACACAGCAAACCAGATCCAATCAACATCACCAAGGATAAGTACAACACCTAATATAATGGAAAGGGTAGAACATACGTTGAGAATGCCCGAGTTTCAGGGAACAGGGTCGGAGGACCCTGAGCAACACTTATTTGTGTGCGACACAATATGGACTGCGAAGAATGTCCAGGATGAGGTGACGGAAATTGTGCAGTTGGCTATGGCGTTCAGAGGCAGAGCATTGTTGTGGTATACAAAGTTTCAGACAACTACATCGACCAGACAGTCAAGTAATTTTGCAGAAATCGAACAAGAGTTGCTAAAGGAATTCAGGAAGTCGAAATTTGAATCTCAATATATTATAGAACTAAAGGAAATTAAGCAAGTACATAATGAGAAAGTGTGGGATTTCGACCAAAGATTTAAAGATATAGTGGGTAGGTTAACCTTTCAGATTCTTGACGAATAACATCGAGAATGGTTTATAGCAAGCCTATTACCCCACATTCCTTGTCCATTAACACAACATAAGGTCACGTCGCAACCCGAAGCGTTAGAACTCACGATGAAATTAGAAGCATCTCTTGTAGGAGATGGTGCAGGTACAGTCACAGTTGGTTGCACTGAGAATTCAATTATTAGAGACAACAAAGGAAAAGGAGAAGCAGAAACACGTTTAGTGTATAACATGCAAGACAAAAGGCCATAGAAAGGAAGAGTGTCCATCCTTCGCATAGTATATGGCCACAAGAGCACCAAACTCGTTAGCAAGAGGAGTGGGGTACTGCGAGATATGTAAGACGCGGGGCATCATCTGACTACTTGTTCCCTACTGTAGAATTATCAGAGCACCCTGAGAAATTTATTCTGTAACTTTTACAAATCGGTAGGACATGATGAGAAATACTTTTGCGCATTCGCTTGATGAGAGAGCGTACATAATTCAGAAGGAAAATGTCGTAGCAGAAGGAGGAATTCCACAATATAACACTCCAAGGGGATTTAATCAGGGTGGATGTGGAAGTTTCAACATAAGTCGAGGACGTGGATGATTTGGTCGAGGAGGCAGAGAACCGATAATTTGTTACAATTGCAATCAACTGAGAAATTTAGCAAGAGATTGCCCAAATCCTCGCACGACATGTACATATTGTAGGGCCTTGGATCATGTGATAGAAGACTATCCTCAATTGATAGCAAAGTGGCAGGCGAGAGGGAATTAGAACCAACATCAGACACAACATTAGAACCAGAACCAGAACCTACATATGGTATCCACTGAAGAACACGACGATCAACCAATGGTAGTAGTTGTTACGTGCAGTGGAACAAGAACCAGACCAGGTGCAATAGAAAAAGGAAAGGGAGTAGAACAATGGATAAGAAAACAGTTGATCCCATGCCAACATTCAATCCATAGGAAGAAAAGGAAACTTATTAGCAAACAAGGAGAGAAATACTAGGACTAGACTAGATAACTTCAACATCAAAGACACCACCTATATACGATATGTCGCTAGTATAAGATCACATTATTCCAAACAGACCAATTGAGAACGTAAATACTTTGAAGGGCTTTCTAAAGAGTTGTTTAGAATTGATGCAGGACGAGACAACATTGAATACACTGCGTAGGATGATTGATTAGTTTACACAAGACAACGAAGTACCTACAACGCCAAAAGCAGTGAACCAAGTCTTGTGCAAGAAGAGGACAAACAGAGAGTTCATATTAAGTGTGAAGATAGGAGAATATGACATGGATAATGTCATCTTGGACTTAGGATCAGACATCAATGTTCCTCCAAGACAGACGTGGGAAATGATGGGGAAACCAAAGCTAGTGTGGTCGACTATCCAGTTAAGGTTGGATAACTAGCATAAGATAATACTGATCGGGAGACTTGTAGGAGTATCTGTGAACATAGATGGAGTGTGAAATGTAGTTGACTTTGAAGTCATCGAGATTGTGGATAACAACCAGTCGTACCCCACTTTGCTTGGACCAGATTGGGCCTTCGACAATTAGGCGATTATCAACCTGAAGAAAAGAGAGATGAATTTTGAAGGAGGAGGCTTAAAAGTCATTATGCCATTAGACCCTCTAGAGGCAAGAAGATATTTGGAGCCCACAAGAAAGGAAATTGATAACTTATACAATATGACTGCGCAGATGGATGACTACGTCAATCCCACTGTAGATGGTGCGCTCAGTTGGAGAAGCATAAGCTCTAGTGCATTAAAATCAGAGGAAGGACTTGAACACTGGCAACACGAGTTGCATGAAGTATCGACCAAAAGGTCTGTGCGCATTACTTGCTCTTTGCGCTGGATCAGAACAGAGGTACACGATACGCCAAAGTTTGAGGGATTAATTGAGGTAAGTTGTTTTGTTAATGAATTCAAACTACAAATACCGAAACAACAAAGGTTGTTAGCATTAGATGTTGCACTAAGAGCGTCCCCAATGAGATGGTGGGCAACCCACAAGGAATGGATAGAGGATTGGAAACATTGCAAAAGGTTGTTGCAAATCAAGTTTGGAACAGAGGATAATATGCTCAAGTATACATGCATGAGTGATCTGAAAGACCATGTGGCGCGATGTATGACAACTTGGAAGCAGGTGCCGAAGCAAGAATGGATGCACAGGTTCATACATACACTAGAGACAATTACTAGGAATTGGTACTCAGAGCTAGAAGTGCGCAAGGGAACGACGAACTGGGAGGAGCTCATCCAAAACTTTAAGGTAACATTTACTTTTGAAGCTAAGTCACCTTTAGTTGATGCAGTCTTACAAGTCATTAGAGGCAAAATTTTTATGGAAGAAGGACAAGTAGACTTAATACCTACATATAGTGCACACAGAGAGTCTGCGACAACTCATGAATTATTAGAATGTTATAATATTAACGAGGAAGACAAAGACGAAGAAGACCCAAGAAATGTACATGTATCATAAATTGAAGGGGAGTGCAACATAGTAGGTCCAACACTTGAATATAACACATACACGAAGCCCTTAAGAGTACGAAAAGTGAACATTGGCACAGAGGAGAAGCCAAAGTTTGCAAACATTGAGGATTATTGGAATGATGAGACCGTGGAAAAGATCGTAGACTTACTGTGCAAGTATCAATATATTTTTCCAACCACCTTTTGAGAGATGAAGGGGATAGATGGACAATTAGGTGAGATGAAGATTCCATTGAAACCAAATGATAAACCAGTGAGACAGAGACCTTACAGGTTAAATCCAAAGTATAAGGAAAAAGTGAAAGCAGAACTTGATAGGATGATAGAAACTGGTATAATTGAGCCCATCGTAGAATCTGAGTGGATAAGTCTGATGGTGGTTCAAGATAAGAAGATGAGAGGTATTAGAATTTGTGTAGACTTGAGAAAATTGAATGATGCCTGCTTGAATGACCCATTCTCGACCCCCTTTACAGATGAAGTATTGGAAAACGGAGGAGGATGGGAGCCCTATTTGTTCACTGATGGATTTTCAAGATACCATCAAATAAAGATTGCACCAGAAGATAGACACAAGACGACATTTGCGATGAAGTGGGGAAGCTTCTAGTACACGATGATGTCATTTGGGTTAAAGAATGCACCTGTTGTGTTTTCTAGAGTAGTTGTCACACCATTTAAAGAGTTTATCCATCAGTTGCTTGAAGTATACCTAGATGACTGGACTGTCTTTAGTTTATTGAAATATCACATAGAAACTCTGATATTGATGCTTGAGCAATGTAGACATTATTAGATTTCGTTAAAATTGAAGAAATGTATTTTCAACACACTATTCGGGATATTGTTAGGCCATGTAGCATGCAAGAAAGGCTTGTTAGTTGATCCAACCAAGATAGCAGTAATTGTTAATTTTCCACCACTTGAATCAGTGAGACAGTTGAGAACAACATTGGGTCATACAGGTTACTACCAAAAATTTATTAAAGGCTATGCGCATATTACAGGCCCAATGGAGAAATTACTAAAGAAAGAAGCTAAGTTTCAGTGGAACGGAGACTGTAAGAAAGGTCTAGATGTATTGAAATAGAAGTTAGTAATTGTACCCATTTTGGTATTCCCAGATTGGCATAAATAGTTTCACGTCAATGTGGACACATCATCAATAGCGCTCGACGCAGTGTTATCCTAACCTGGGGAAAGCGAGTTAGATCCTCTGATTGCGTTGGCTAGTAGGAAGTTGTCAACTACTGAGAAAAATTAAACGACGACGGAAAGGGAATTCTTGGAAATGGTGTATGCTTTGTAGAAGTTCAAACATTACTTGTTGGGATCCCACTTCAAGATGTATATAGACCATTCTGCACTCAAATATTTAGTGAACAAACTGGTGTTGGGGGGGGGAGGATCTACAGATGGTTATTATTATTCCAGGAGTATGATTTTGAAGTTATCTTGAAATCAGGAAAATTGAATGCAGGACCAGACCATTTGTCGCGGATTCTAGCAGGAGAGGATGTAGGCAACCTAGACGATAACTTACCAGATGTGTAATTGTTCTTAGTCAAGATGGTAGATGACAAGTTTGCAAAAATTGTGCAATACTTAAACACGTGAGTGGCTCCATCTGATATGATAGTAGCTTAGAAGAAACAACTAGTGGTCAGATCAATCGATTACTAGTTGATCGGAAACTTATACAAGTTAGGCATAAATCGGATACTACGATGATGTGCGTTAGAACACGAAAGACCCATGATTTTAGCAGAAGCACGTGATGGAATTGCAGGAGGACATTACATAGAAAAGGAAACAATGCAGAAGATCTTGTGCATGGGCCTATGGTGGCCTACCTTCCATAAGGATGCAAAGGAATATTGTCATAGCCGTGACATCTGTCAGAGAGTAGGAAGACCATCACAAAGGGATGAGATGCCCTTGAATCAGAAAGTTACTTTACAAGCATTTGACAAATGGGTAGTGGATTTTGTCGAACCTATTAACACACCAACAAGAAGCACATGAGCTAGATGCATAATTACCGCGATAAACTACTTGACCATATGGGAAAAAGCAGAACCCATTACAAATTGTAGCGCAGAGACATATACATGATTCTTGTTCGAGAACATAGTTACAAGGTTTGGGTGTCTTAAAATACTTATGAGCGACCAGGGGAATCACTTTTTTAACAAGAAAATTGCAGCACTAACAGAAGAGTTCCAGATACAACATCGAAAGAGAACTCCATATCACCCACAAGCAAATGGAATGGTGGAGGCCTTTAATAAGATACTGGAAAATGCACTAACCAAGGTATGCAATGTAGGGAGAGATGACTGGGATTTAAAGATTCCTGTAGTACTCTAGGCTTACAAAACTACATGCAATAAGTTGACAAGACAGACACCCTTTAAGTTAGCATTCAATCAAGAAGCAATCATGCCCATTGAATTTCTTGTACCAAGTCTGTGCATTACGACAATGACAGACCTTACAGATTTTGGCATCGTAGAAGAAAAGTTATCACAATTACTAATACTAGAGGAAGATCGCTTTATTGCAGGCTTCCATCAGCAAGTACAAAAGGCATGGCACGATAGACACATAGAGCAGAAGAAGTTCTAGACAAGAGATCTAGTACTGCTTTACGACAACAAGTTCTTACAACACCCAAGAAAGTTAAGGACGCACTAGATACGACCATATGTGATTAGATATGTGACTGACGCAGGTGTTGTTCAACTAGAGCAGTTGGATGAACAAGTCATGGAAGAACTAGTGAATGGGAGCAGATTGAAACTGTATAGGGACGGTCGCCCTTCCACACACTAGAGGAGCCGCATAGCTTGAAATTGTATTATAGTGTACTATAAGAAGGAAAAGATAGAAAAAGAAAGAAAAATCAGGAAAAATAGGAAAAAGTATGAAACAAGTTAACAGAAGTGGTCAAAAGTTGTGAACAAAGAGAAGTTTAGGTTAGTGAGAAGAAGAGTAAATAGAAGGAAACATGGGCAAAGAAAACAAGATTGCGCAGAAGGAAGAGCTCACACAGAAAGCTGAGACTAGCAAATGACAACTAACAACATTTAACACACCCCATGACGGGACGCGCAATAAAGAGTTATCATAACAATGAAAGTAGTGGCATTGCATAACATTAAATACATGAGATCTTGGCCAATTTCCAAATCGAACAGAGAATTCCCTGAAGATACGAAGTGATGGAACAATAAAAGCAAGTAATGAATGACAACCATTAGTGGATTAGACGAAAAAATTAGGTGCGAAAGGAGACTACAACTGGCAATGAAGTAGAAAAGCATGCAAAGGACCAACAAGGGATTATTGTTCGCCCTAGAGAGATGAACATTGCACAGCCGAAGAAGCCGAAGTTATAGTGCCAAAGACCATAACAAAGTTCCAAAACCAGGTAGTAGTTGAAACCAACATCGTAGAGGAAGATGGCACCTAAGGTAGCAACAACATCGACCTTAGTACCAAAGAAACCACGCAACCAGCCTGCAACGCCTCTAGTAGTCGAAGAAACACATGAAGCTTAATCTTCAACTAAACGATTTCCCAGGGATTATATCTTGCCAAGAAAGTCATTAGCGACACACGTCTAATTACAGAAAGAGTCTAGGTATCCATTAGTTGAGCTACCTATCCCAGAAGGCATCATAATAGAAGGTGATATGTTAGGTCTGATACTAGCTCTGAAGTATGTTGACCATGATATCACTGATGAAAATAAGTTTATGGAGCTCATACACAGTAAGTTCTTGATGAAATTCATTATTTTTGAGACCCACATGATCTTTATAGAACCACAGGTGTGGGCTAGGGGGTTGCAGAAAGAAGGTCTTTTAAACCTGTTCGAAATATCACATTTTGGACGGAGCCAGGATATCACCGCATGCGTGAAAATGTTGTTAAGTTGCGTGCACAAAGGATATCTCTGGCTAGACATGCCAATGTCCATTGATACTAATTTGATAGTATGCCTTACAGGTCTTTCGTCGAAGGGATTGGACCTTGCGTTCGAGTTTCTCAATAAAAAGAAGGATAAAGCTCTTGCTGAAAGCATGAAAGATAGGTTCCACACATTTCAAGGACAACGTGGTCTGGGTGTCGCTAGCATAAGCAACTCGATGGTAAGGTTTGCGATGCAAGACTTAGCCTGCAAATTATTGAGGAAATGCAGAAAGGATCAGGTTCCAACAACGGTTATAGCGACTGCAAAATAATGTGTAGAGGGTGTCTAGATGAATAGGGCAACATTTTTGTTGAACCAATTCTTGATTGACTACAAGGAAGCGCAGGACAAGGGGACAAAATTTGACTACTCTTGGTTATTGATCCTGATTGTAGTAGCAGCCCAAAGATATCCAGATGATGGACAGTTTTTGGGGCTGAAGAATAATCCTTACTTAGCCACGTGCTATCAGAACCTCTGGTACACTACACATAACGCACGCCAAATGGATACTATTGTCACATTCTATATCTACAAGGAAGTTATTAGAGATAGCACAGAAAATACCCCACACATACTACCTTAGGTAGTCGAGGCATACAAGGCAATGGTGCGGTTTAAGGTAGGGTGCCACCACATGTATGTTCAGGTGAAGTAAGACCTAGACCAACAATGGGAATTGACACAATACAGACTAACAGAAGAGGAATTGGGCAACATCATGGATGATTGGGACAAGGAATGGAAGATTCCATCCATATAGACAGAGCCATCGACGTAACCCAACCTAAAAGTATACGACATCGATGAGGAGGAATAGGAAGAGGAAGGGGAATAGTAAAAAAGGAAGGGGCTAGAGGAGCCATTACCATCACTAGCACCGCGCAATGACCGCAACAGAAAAGAGCCAGAGACAGGAAGATCTAGATATCAATGGCCCAAACACAAAGTCGTTAAGGAAGTCACTATTTAGACACTAACGTAGGGATACTTGGAGAAGATCGATGACTAGGTAAAAGAATCCATTGATGATGCATTTCAACATGTTGCATAACAACACGAAGAAATGAACAAACGAGTGCAGGCACAGATGGAAGAATTGTGACAACGGTTAGAAGATGCAATTATTTCACTAGGGTTACAAACAGAAGAGGAGTCAACAATTAGCATGACCAATACTGCAGAGGCCGGACCAACAATCTCCCAGTCCTTGGCAGTCACAAGGGAGAGAAGGATAATAAAGCTAGCACTAGGGGCAATCGAGTTCTCCACAACTGAGATGTAAGAGCAGGCCAGGGAATTAGGTCACATAGATCTAGTGCCATCTCAAATACCAATGGATGTTTTGTAGGAGCTATAGATGGGCACAACACAAGAGATGAATGTATGTGCCAAGAAGACATCTACTAAGCTAGTAAAGATTGCAACAAAAATTGTGGCCTTGGTGTTACGAAATGTTTCCCCCATGGACATGTGAAACCTCCCTTGGATTACAGACCCCTATATCAAGACATAAACACTACAGGTGGACACTAACATTCCTTTGAACTCAGTTTAATCAAATAGACAAAGAGAGGGAGAAAGGGTGTGATGCACCTTGTTTCGAAGTTTGTCATTGTTGCTTTGAATATGAGCTTGATCTCCAAACTCCCTGGCACAACTTGATACCTGCAATACGCAGCAAAGAGAAACCACTACATCCTACTCTAGTTGATTAGATCAAACAAATTCATCTATGACGATTGAAGTGACAATAGACAAGCATATGCAAGAATACAAAAGCTTAAAGGAAATATGCCAAGTATATTCAAAATAGGACCTAAAGAAAATACTTACAAACCATGGATGATGATGCATCACTTCTCCAAGATCTCCTCGTCCAACCCTTGCACAAATCTACCAAGATCAACGGTTTGATACCTGAAACCTTCCTCCATAATCAAAGGTTTGATATCTCAAATGTTCCTCCTTTTTCACCTTGGAAAGCCCTCAATATATAGGCTTGAGAGGTAAAACGACCATGAGAAAAAGAGGGATATGGCTCCTTGAGGCTTGGATCAGATCCTAAAGTGAAGCCCAAGCATGAGGGTCAAACAAAACTAACCCAATCTGAAGGAGTTGACTCATGGATTAAGTTGGAGGAGATTCCCCTTTTCTCTCAACAAGAATGGTGCTTCCCTATAGTGGCAGAAGGGGCGCCATGGTACCGCCCCCAATATGGACAGGGGGGCACCACCCTTCATAAATGCTAAAAAATGGGTCGAAATATTCTGAGGAAAAAGTTTGTTTTGATCTAGAAATGATGGGCTTCCTCCTCCCATATGACTTAGGGGTCATGAACAACTATTTTAATGGTCTCAAGGGGTGGTGATACCTCACAAAGTGGATGTGACACCTGGGAAGGTGCATACGACACTTGCGACAATGCATACAACACTTATTGAAGTGCATATGTCACTTTGTGACACTTGTGACACCTAGGGTGTGTAACTCAAGTGTGACATTTTGATATGTAACAAAGGCTCCATAAAGTGTGAGGTCAGAAGATAACTAATAGCTGAAACACTTTACAAATTCTTCAATGCAATGGTCTTGGAGTGGGAGAACCTGGCAGAAGCTACAAACAATCATCAAACAATATTAATATATGCTCCATTTTCGAGGCAAGCATACCTATGCCTGGAATACGAGATGACTCAAAGCACGACCGCCGATCAATACACTGCAGATCCATGAATATATTGACTAAGGGTATGGCCACCGGAGATATAATGTGGATCCATACCTCCATGACATGAAATGATCGTAGTCACGAAAAATACACAGTGGAGCTACGAGATAACAAGACATAGCCACGAATCAATACAATGTGGATCTATGTGACAATATATATATCAGTGAGATTGCCAGCATGGTGATGGTACTTAAATCTTTTACATGCTCAAATAATATCCATCGCAGCCTGGGAAAAGCACATAATAGAGTGAGTTCCCAACCCAGGGTCTTCGCCCTGATCCCGATGTGGTACAAATCTATCCATGTGAATAGATGATTTGATGTCGAACATGGTAGAAACCACTTGATTACCGGTCATCGAGGTAAACCGTTAACAAGTGATAGGGAAATCACCAATGATGTCAATGACTCCCAAGGTACCCTAGTACATTCTAGTGAATGTGATTAAATGAGCCGAGGTCGAACATTGATGGAATCATCTAATCAGAGGTTAGTGATGCAAACCTACTGTCGGAAGCGAGGAGGCCTGCCATTGAGGCATGCAGGTCCCAAGGTACTAATTGTTTTCTAATTTTAATTGTTGGATAATGTGTTGAAGTCGATAGGAAAAGACTCATCGAAGGAGGGCCTTGATGTATCCCCCATCATTGACACAAAGCTGACATAGGAAAGTGATGTAAGATGGTGAATTGAGTGAGTACAGACTGACACACGAAATGGAAACTGGTAATACCGCAGATGGATGGTTTGAAGTGAAACTTCCCTTGAACATTATGAAGCATGACAACTGACTTGGCAGCATTGACTCGACGAGTACCAAGACCGCAATGTGATGGAAATAAGAACACTCTTAGACTGGATGAAAAAGTATGACGATATATAGAATTGGTATGACTCATAGACAAGTAGATTACCCAACTGTTAGACGAGATGCAAACAAGTTCCATGTTCAAGGGTGACAATAGCTGCCATAAAGGATTCCAAAAAACTCGACCCACTTCTTTTAATTCCCCCCCCATACAGATAGATGAGTACCTATTTCTTGTTTAACGAGCTTGAGGAGGGTAACAGATGCTCGATATAGCTCATCCTTAAGATGATTCCCTCATCATATGTTTAATGAACCTGAAGGAGGGGTTCGGTCCCAGATGGGTCTTGGAGATTAGATTCACATAGGTTCTTTGATGCATAGTTTTACGAGCCCAAAGAAGGTAAAATCGATGGTTTTTCACGTTTATAGAGTATGAAAAGAACTTAAAGACGACTCTGTGGATGACTTTTTCATAAATTTAGTCTCCCAAGCCCAAAAAAGGTGTAAAACAATACAAGGGAGAACTATTCTAATCATGATTGATTAGAGTATTCATTTCTCGTAATTAGTCTCACGAGGCCAAAAAAGAAATAAACTACCACTCGAAAGATTCCCTTTCAAACCTTTTAATGGGTGTGAAAGGAAGAAATCTCACTAGACAATCTTGTCATATTTAGGGAGTCTAAAAAGAGCTTAAAGGCGACTCCAAAGAGTTCCCAACGTAATGTCCAAAGGTTTCGAACGAGACCTATGGATAATTGGTACTTTGCTCCCACCTATCTGATGGAAGCTAGTGGCTTTGCTCCAACATGATGTCTGGAGGCTGGAGACCTGCCTTTCCAAGCTTTGTTTCATCCATCGAGGCTGAAGTTGTTACCGATTTCTATACTAGATGGAGAAAAAGGGTCAACAGATAAAGGCAGATAAAAGGAAGGTTAAGTTACGAGATCTAGGGAAAGACTTGACTCAACATTTACGAGATCTGGCGAGAGACTCGAATGAACGAGAGAGGCTGTTGTTTCAATGTTTAACAAGCTTGACACAGGAAAATAACTATGCTCGTGACCTTTGGGTTCGATTCCCAGACCTCTGTTTCATTTTTTAAGGAGCTTGTCATAGAAACAGGAACTTTGCTCGAACCCGATTTCATTTTTTAACGAGCTTGAAATCAACAAATAAATTATTCTCAAAGACCTCTACTTGATCATGGCTTCCAAGAGGACAATCCTCTGGAAGGAATACATGTCAAGGGACAGACCTCAATCATGGCTTCCAAGAGATCTTCGCTAGATGGAAAATCCACACTCTAGAAGGAATACATGTCAAGGGTCGCGATAGGAGCAGGGAGATCAGGCTCTAATATCCCTATCGAGGATATCACCATGTCAACTACCGGATCTAAGTCAGAAGAAGGGAGAGATTCCTTCTCATTTAGAGTTGGACACATGGGACAGGTTGCCACATAATTGAGCTGCGGTGGGGCAGATGTCGCTGGCATGTAAGGACTATTTAGGGAAGTCAGATGGTTGACCGTCGTATGAGGGCCAATGTATAAAAGTTGGTCTATGGTCACCCTGTTTCCATTGTGAGGGAAACACATAAAATGAAAGATTGTGGACACAAGAACCTTCATAGCATAAACATATTCTCACCCAAGGAGAAAATTAAAATCCAAGGGAGATCAGGCTCTAATATTCCTATTGAGGAGATCACCATGTCAACTACCAGATCTAAATCAAAATAAGAGAGAGATTCCTTCTCATTCAAAGTTGGATACATGGGACAGGTTGCCACATAATTGACCTGCGATGGGGTAGATGTCACTGGCATGTAAGAAATGTTTAGAGAAGTTAGATGGTTGGTCGTCGTATGAGGGCCAATGAATAAAACCTGGTTTATGCTCACCATGTTTCCATTGTGAGGGAAACACATCAAACAAAAGACTATAGACACAACAACCTTCATAGCATAAACATAGTCTCTCCCGAGGAGAAAATTAAAATCCAAGGGGTCGTGGAATACCATCACATCAATAAAGACAATTTTCCCTCCCAAAGTAACATGAAACTGAGGAAGGATCCCTAAAGGTTGACTAGCCCTTCTATTAAAAGCCAACAGATTCTGAGTCACTGATGCAAGCTGAGGAGAACCTAAATCTTTCCAAGCAATGGAGGATAAGATACTAATCGATGCACCCTCATCGACAATAGTCCGAGGAAGGTCCTGATCATAAACCTGAACAATGATTTGGAAAGGTATATAGGAAGGGAGACGAGATTCCGACAGTGCACCCCAATCTAAAAGAATGGCCTCATTACTTGGAGGGGGTTCTGTTGGAACGGGTGAAGTGCCCCCTAATCCAGAAGAATCTGCAGAAACAAGAAATACCTGAGCGACAACCTCACTCTTCAAAGGAGGAGTGGGATCGACCAAGGGTAGTATTGGATTGGCCATTTTAACTTCACTCTCCAAGGGGATAATGTGATCGATTGAAATCGAAATCAGACCGATCACTTGATTGATCAAATCAACTGATGATTGAACCAGATGGACCACCTGATCAACCAGATTGATCGATGATGGAACCAGATTAACCAGTTCATCAACCAATGGCGGGTTGGGAGAGGGAAGTTGTTGTTGGACATAAACAATATTTTCCAATAGATATGAAGTCTCATACATACGAGGGAAGAGGTTGTTGAAATAATGTAACTGCAAAGTGTATTCTTATTATTATTTGATATATTATTCATTGGATCAATCCCCATTGCAGATTGATCATGTCAGTTATTATAAAGGACCAAATCCCCTTTTGTGGATTGGTCAAAAGATAATTGTAATAGGCAGAATAAGAAGTCGGCCCCAGAAGATATTAAAGAGGCCCCAAAATATAATAAAGGAGGTTATAACCACCTAGTTGGAGAAGTCGGCCCTGCCAGTGAAGAGACACTTCACAAGTGGCAGTCTTGTATAAATAAAGAGGCTAGTGCCTCACTTAGACACACAACTCACTTGCTCATTTGAGAGACAAGTTTCAGAATTGCAGTTGGAGAAGAAAGAGAGAGGGGGGTGCATCTTTTGGAGAGGATCTTCAGTATTAACTTGAGTTATCTCTTGGCATTGTATTGGCTATCTAAAATAAGGAAGTTTTGCTGGGTTTTCTTCCCCTAGAGGGTTTCCAAGGATAAATGTTGTGTCTCTTGTGATTGTGTATTTCTCAGTGATTTCGTCTTTATGTTGTTGTTATCTATTGAAATGCAAAGAACTATAATAATGGCATAAACATTAACAAGGGTAACTGCGGTACATTTTCTTACATAACAAGCAACAATATTTGACTTTACCCTTCTTACTTCCAGCCCGAGTATACTAGTTGATGGTTTGTCACCAGCATGACCTGCAACGACTGACGACATGGGTTGATGACCCTGAGACCGCACTTCTACAACCTTGGGAATACCAAGGAAATCCTTAAGAAGGTGGTTACCCTTACAAATCCTACAAGGGAATTTGGGTTTGCGATGTGACTTGGTAGACTTTTCAACATTATCAACACTCCTAGCACGATGAACAGTATTTGGTTGATCACTTCCAACATGTCTTGCAGTGGTTGGAAGTTTCCCCACTAGCTTATTTTGTAAGTTTTAAATCTGTGAAGTAAAGCAATGCATATAGATTCTTAAGCAAAACATAATTTAATCAATGGCTCATTCACATAGTACACATAGATTTATACTGGAAACCCTCAACTGGGAAAACGTTTCTTATATTCATTATATCGAATTTCACCATTCACTATACAATATATACAATGTTTTTAGGTATTCCATAGATACCAAAACCCTAATCCCTAACACCGAGATTATTTTTAGTAAATCGCTAAAAATAGCAAAATCCGCTAAAAATAGCAAAAACCGCCCAAAACAAAATTTTGGGGCGCTGCCCCGAATGCTGTGCGTAACCATGGGGGGGCATATCTACCCCCCCTGGCCCCCCCCTAGGAAAGCGCTTGACGCACACGGCACAAACAAAGCACTAGTATGAGGGATCGTCAGACGCAGTTGTCATATCTGACGCGCCCACACACACATATGCAAAGAATATAACACACACCCAACATTCTCCCACTTGTTGTTTTCTTTGCACCTAGGGGTCCAGGGGATTATATAGTCAACAATCTAGGGTAGTGATGCCCATTGTTACTCTACACTAGGAGAACTTTTCTGTGCTCACAGACTTTGTCAATGAATCTGCAACATTCTTCAAAGTGTCAACCTTTTCCAGCAACACCTTCTTTTCCTCAACCATGTCTCTCACAAAGTGATACTAAAC
>ML816502.1:232281-246935 GCA_009831015.1 Picea engelmannii
TTGACTTACCAGAGTATTAAAGGCATTTAGATGTTCTGTCACAGAATCTCCATCTTCCATCCTAAGATGATATAACTTCTTTCGAAGAAACAACTTGTTTACCAGGGACTTTGATTGATACAAATTCCCCAACTTATCCCATATTTCCTTGGCTGTAGATTCTCCTGAGACATTCAACAACACCGAATCTGCCAGGCAGAGTTGAATAGTACTCCTTTCTCTTCTGTCCAAATTCTCCCAATCTTCCTTCGACATACCAGTAGGTGGTGTACTGGTAGTTTATGTACTAGTAGCCTGTGTGCTAGTAGATGGTGTACTAGTAGGTTGTGTACCAGGATCCACAACGATCCATTGTTCTTTGTCTACAAGAAGGTCCTCCATTTTCAGCTTCCATAGCTCAAAGTTTTTATCGTTGAACTTCTCTATCTCGATTCTAGAAGAACTCACCATTCCTCTTTCTGCACTCAAATCACCACTGCAAAAGCTCTTACTAAACCCGGGTTTATCACAGACCCAAGTTAAACTTGATCTATCAAGACCGAGCCAAACCCTCAACAACAAAGGTGTCCCTCTGAAGCCAAAAACGTGCTCTAATACCACATGTAAGTTTTAAACCTGTGAAGTAAAGCAATGCATATAGATTCTTAAGCAAAACAGAATTTAATCAATGGCTCATTCACATAGTACACAGAGATTTATACTGGAAACCCTCAACCAAGAAAACCTTTCTTATATTCATTATATCGAATTTCACCATTCACTATACAATATATACAATGTTTTTAGGTATTCCGTAGATACCAAAACCCTAAGCCCTAACACCGGGATTATTTTTAGTAAACCGCTAAAAATAACAAAATCCGCTAAAATAGTACGAGGGATCGTCAGCCGCAGTTGTCATATCTGACACGCCCACACACACACACATGCAAAGAATATAACACATACCCAACATATTTTTCTTCTTCTTAATCTTCCTTTTCTTCTTCTTCTTATCTACCTGGTTACTAGCTGCAGAGCTTTCACTAGGGGAAGAGGAAGAATGAGAAGAAGAGCCTATAGGCAAAGAAGGTAGAGGATCAATATGAGGTTGATGGTCTGGGGGTGGAGCGCTTGCAGACGAAGCACTAGGAGTATTTACGTTTACTGGAGTGGAAAACAACTAGACTGGTAACCCAATAGTGAGTCCAGGAAGAGTCAAAGTGGTGATATAAGGAGGACCAACGTGTTCTACAGAAGGAGAAACAAACGGTAACCCAAGAAAAGGGGTCCCTTCGTTGGTAGTTCCAGAAACTGACAACATAGACATAGACTCAACCCTAAGGGATTTCTATGAAAAAACAAACATCACACACTAAAAAATCTAGGAAGCAAACCAAACAAACAAACCTTTTAACAATGAAGCATTAGTTGGTGATGAAATCCAACGTCGTACGATCAAAGTGAGAAGGGGCTGGGATAGAGAAGTTGGATCAGTTACATTGGTGACCTGCTTAATGAACTTACACCTTGGTGCAAGTTCCCTCATAGTCTATCTGTGGGTTACCCTCCAAGGAGTTGGAGTGAGTTTGACCAACGTCTGACCTAGGTACAACAAAGACTCCCCTTTGTCGTCACCTCATGTGTGAACCCTAAAGATAAAGGCCACTAAGTTTACCAACTCGCAGTCAGCCTCCGGGTGGGTACAATCAACAGTTGGGTCCAAACGTATGGGCAATATATCAAAGTTTGAATCTCTTCAAGAGAACTGAAGACAATTGGACCAATAAGACTCCAGAGACCTTGAACGGATTTGGGATTCACAAAGCTCCAAGACCAAATGAAAACAATTGATTCTCAGGAGGAACCCCCAATATACGCTTGTTCCACTACGTTTGGTTAAGCCTAAGAGGGGTAATCTATGTTTCTCTCTCGCACGCGACCTCGTGTTTAGCCATTGTGTGAGGGGGTTCCCGATTATGCTTATATGAAAATTGGGTTTTCTTTCCCTATCACAAGATTCTATGTTTGTTTATGGATTTGAAAAGTTATTCTGAACACCTATTCCAAAGCCCTACACTTAAGCTAATCTACATTTGCAGAATGCCTAAAAAGAAAAAATTCTAGATAGATTTTAATTAGACTTTTGATTATTACGCTATTGTTTACTCAAGGGTATGGAAGTGAAACTGATGATGTTCGTGACTTTGACTCCAAAAGAGTTCAACATAATGAGATGAAAATATTTATGTTCGATGAACTCTATCTATGGAAAGGAGAAGAGTATTTTTCCATTCCTAAATGCATAAACCCAATGCAATTTACCACCCAAGACTTTGAATGCAATCAATTTCTGTTCGTTTGATTATAAATGCAATGAATTGAAATCAAGTGCAATTTCTTTCTACTTCCTAACTTTCAACGCAAGAATCCAATGCATATACAAAGGCATACGAAGTCAAAAGATCGAACAAGAAATGCACTCAAAACAACGACAAGACTCAAAGACATAAACAATGGAAAAGAGGAAGAGGAAATCACTCAAAAATCCTTAAAGATGAACAACAAGAAACAAGCATTCAAGCTAGGTTGTGGTAAGCAAAAGGATCTCAATCATTTAAAGAAGCGATATGTTCTAAAGAAGATTGAACAAAAAATCAATACCAAACAAACTTTTGTAGACTCTTCCAATCAATCAAATAATCGAAAGATCATGAGACAAAGACCAAACTAGTGAAAAGCAAGGTGAACCAATCTCGCAGTGTAGAAGAGGTTTGCAAGCTCAACAAAGGTGAAAATGAGTGATAAACATGAAATCCTCAATCCAAACAAAGTCAAATACAATCAATATTCTTTGGGGGAAAAGCCCCTCAAGAACATACCGAGAAAGAGCAAGCAAAAGGAGGCAAAAAGGCCAAAACAGGGGGACCGACGCCCCTGTTCTCAAGCAGAATGGTGCCCTATAGCAGGCTCTGGGGGGGAACCAGTCAAATAATGGCGCCCTGTAGCAGGCTCTGGGGGGGTGCCAGTCAAATAATGGCACCCTCTAGCAGGCCTATGGGGAGCGCCAATGAGGTAAGTGGCACCCTCGTGTGAACTGTAGGGGAGTGCCACCCTTATGAAAAGTTCAAAAAATTGCTCTAGAAGGATAAAAACTCAGAAAAACCAATCAATGACTATGTGATCTCTTCAATGAGGAAGAGAGAAGGGGAAGTAGATTAGAATCAAGCAACAAACATGATCTAATGATAGCAAAAAGGGTTAAGACGATCTAAGGAAAGGCTAGTCAAAGTCCCTCCCCATTGGAGTCGCTAATTTTTTATTATAGAATGTTTACCCTATGGACAGGTGAAACCTCCCTTGGATTACATACCCCTATATCGAGACAAAAACACTACAAGTGGACACTAACATTCCTTCGAACTCAGTATAACCAATCTGAAAAAGAAAGGGAGAAAGGGTGTGATGCACCTTGTTTCGAAGTTTGTCCTTGTTGCTTCCAATCCGAGCTTGATCTCCAAACTCCCTGGCGCAACTTGGTACCTGAAATAGGTAGCAAAGAGAAACCATTTCCTCCTACTCTAGTTGATTAGATCAAACAAATTCATTTATGACAATTGAAGCGACAATAAACAAGCACATGCAAGAATACACAAACTTGAAGAAAATAGGCCACGTATATTCAAATGAGAACCCAAAGAAAATATTGATAAACCATGGATGATGATGCAACACTTCTCCAAGCTCTTCTTGTCCAACCCTTGCACAAATCTACCAAGATCAGTGGTTTGATACCTGAAAGCTTCCTCTAGAATCAAAGGTTTGATACCTCAAATGTTCCTCCTTTTTCACCTTGGAAAGCCCTCAATATATAGACTTGAGAGGCACAACTACCATGAGAAAATGAGGGATATGGTTGAGGATATGGGTCCTTGAGGCTTGGATCAGATCCTAAAGTGAAGCCCAAGTATGAGGGTCGAACACAACTAACCCAATCTGAAGGAGTTGGCCATAGATTAAGGTGGAGGAGATCCCCCCTTTCTCTCAACAAGAATGGTGCTTCCTTATAGTGGCAGAGAGGGCGCCATGGTACCTGCCCCAGTATGGATAGGGGGGCGCCACCCTTCATAATTTCTCAAAAATAAGTTGAATTTTCCAAGGAAAAAGTGTGTTTTGACCTAGAAATGATGGGTTTCCTCCTCCCATGTCATAGGGTTTGTAGCTACACACAAAGTTGAGAAAATGTAATTTGTATCATGTAAGTGTGGCATGGGGTTAATATGTCCACATAAGACAAATAAATTATAATATCTAATATCTTAATGCAACACGGGGTTCATAACTCCCCATAAGGTCGAGAAATATAATTTGTAGAATGTTAATATGACACATGGTTTAATTAATCTCCATATTTATATTCCTAAACATGTCCTTTATAATGATAATTTCATTGTGTTAATAGGTGCATAATTGGGTTGATGAAAGTTGGGTGGTGTTATCACCCCCACCAAACTTCAAGTCTCTCAATGATATGCTTTTGCTTGTGCTTGTGTGCACATGTGCTTGCAAAAGTGGGTGGGGCTAGTTGCAACTCCTTAGTGACTTTAGTAGAATAGATACCCTGCACTTTGGATTTTTAGCCGAATGGGGATTCCATAATGTGGTAGGACATTTCTTTCCTAGTATTAAATATAAAATAGAGCATTTGTTGCTTGATCATGTTGACAAAAATCTTTTAATAATAAAAATGATATTTTCATTGCATTGGCTCAAAGATCCACTTGAAGTATCTAATAAGATTTCGTCAACTTGCACCAAAATTTAAAAGATGGATATTCATTTCCCATATTTATCTTGTGAATATACTACACTTGAGAGAATTTGGGGTTTTTATTTGGCTACAATAATTGCACACCTCTCTCAAAAAAAAAAAAACTACACTTGGACATCATGTGAATGACATAATATTCAAAACATTTCTCAAGATACTCGGGTGGCTCCTATTAGTCAACAATGTTAACGTAGGACTTAATGTTAAATGAGTATTCCTATGATCATTGCACACATATATGTTATTCCAAAATATTCCATGTCAAATAAAGTATTTTACTATACCAAAACATTTTGTGCAATTATATGCACCTCATAGACTAGACCACTCGTGCCACATAAACTAGATAATATTGTGCCACTTGCACCACATAAAATAATCAAATCTTGTGTGACCCCCTCCACATAGATTAAACAACTTGTACCACATAAACTAAACTAGATAGCTTGCTTTTCTTCTATCACCACATAGACCAAAGAGTTTGCACCAAATGTACTATATAAACTAGACACTTGCACCACTTATGTCACATAATCCAAACACTTACACCACTTATTCCACATAGAACAAACAATTGTTCCAAATAGATCAAACACTTGTGTCATTTGTGCCATATAGATTAGACACTTGTGCCACATATACCATGTGAGGCAAAAGTAGGGTGTTATATATGATCTCTTTTAATCTAACTTAAAAGTATCCATTACAATGTGGAACATATGCATGCATGAGGAGTTTTCATCACCATTCATGAAAGACTTGGTTGAAAAAAGTATAAAGGTGAAAAATCGCCTTATTGACATTGGACCCATCTAACAATATATGACGAGTTGTTTTTGACCATCATAACCTTTAATGGTAACTTTCATAAACTGGTCTTAAGGATAGGGTCCACTAGGACTAGGACAATTAATTAGAAAGGGATTTGGAAGGTAAAAAATGAGGGGCACTATTAAACCCTTCTAATGGTATCAATGGATGAAGAAGAAGCAACTCTTGGGGGCTACTTACACTTAGACATACTTTGTGCCAAACATCATCACATAATATAATAACATATGGGAGTGATAAAAAAATTAACCAAGATTTGATAGTATAACTTGTTGATGGACCACACACTCTATCATCACAAGTTGGTTGCCAGACTTGAAGACTTGAGGAATCAAAAGTTACTCGAACTCTACATTGGGGGATTGAAGGAAGAGATTGAACAATTAATTAGAAAGGGATTTTGGAAGGTAAAAAATGAGGGGCACTATTAAACCCTTCTAATGGTATCAATGGATTAAGAAGAAGAAGCTCTTGGGGGCTACTTACACTTAGACACACTTTGTGCCAAACATCATCACATAATATAATAACATATGGGAGTGATAAAAAAATTAACCAAGGTTTGATAGTATAACTTGTTGATGGACCACAAACTCTATCATCACAAGTTGGTTGCCGGACTTGAATACTTGAGGAATCAAAAGTTACTCGAACTCTACATTGGGGGATTGAAGGGAGAGATTCAACATGAGGTGAGGATCCTTCCCTCCAAATACATAGATGCAACCATAAAGTTCACTCGTCAAATCAAAGTCAACAATAAAGTATCTCATTCAAACACAATACTCGTACAATTATCAAGTCATCCCAGTAAATAACACCACACTCCCACCTCCAAGATCACAACCAAGGAATTGGAAAAAATGTGATCTAAAGGCCATTGTCTTTTGATGAAACAAAAATATGTCCAAGGACTAAAAATGTTGAAAGAAGCAAATCTTCATCTTATAGGACAATGGAAAGGAGGAACAAGAGGAACATGTAGAAGGAGTTTCCCAAGATCCATAGACCAAGGATACATTTTCTATTGTGCCTCTACTTGCATTAATAGGAATACACATCTACCAACTCTCTTAAGGTGGAAGGTTTCTTTAAAAAAAGGGTTATCTTCCTCTTAAACTTAGGCATTACACATGATTTTATTCATCTGAAGATAACAAGACAACTCGACTATTTTTCTTACCCTCTCAAGAACTTCCAAGTGATGGTTTCGAATGTGGGAAGGTATCTTACAAGGGAAAATGCTACAACGTTAAATTAAGCATGGATAAATACCAAATGTTGACCCTTAATAGGTATGATATTCCACTTGGAAGAGTGGACATCATGCTTGGAGTCGAGTAGATCATAACATTGGCATCGTTACCATGAACACCGAGGAGCCTTTTATGAAATTCAAAGTGAAAGGGACATAATATTATCTCAAGGGGTTAAGTGTCCTTCTAATCAATTTTCCAACTCCCATATAATGGAAATATTGCTTAAGAAGAGGCCAACTAGGATAGTCTCTCACATATCACACATCGAAGAGTAAGAAGGACAAGATGATCCAAGTGACATGCTAATGAAACTTTATCGTTTTCCAGATTTCCATAGTCAAGATTTTCAAGCCTTTCTGCATGGAGTTCCTCCATGCCATAATCATGATCATGTATTGAGTTTATTCCAAGGAGCACCCTTCTCAACATCTGCCCATCTAGATATCCATACTATCATGTCCCCACAATGTTCCGAGCTGAATCTTGTAATTGTGCACCTCCTGAGGGTGTGCGACACTGCGAGGTTTCTCACTTGGCTACTTGGAAACACCGAGGATATTTCATCTGGACTATGCCTCTTCACCTAGAACATACCCATACTTCGTTCTAGGCTACCGGTGAATCACACTCCTACCCTTGTGCAACTCTCTTATACTTAGGAATTCGTTAACAACTTAACACTTAGTCATATATAACCATACATCCATAAACATGAGAAACCAAGAGAACAATTGCGGAACAAACAAAATACATACACAAAAATAGTGCGAGCGATAGAAAGCATGCCTAACACCCGACTAAGTCTTTGTTATTGTGAAACAATTACAATATGAGCACTATCATCTCAGTTTACAACTTGGCCAGAGTTAGAAGACTCACCTCACCTCACCAAGACACTCATACATAAATTTGTCACACCCAGAATCTCTATCGCAACCATATCCACAACCTCCTATAGTGCACCTCGAACATTCCCTCATCCAAAGACTTGTTGTCATTATTGCAGACTTCACAAATTTTGGTTCTACCTCACACATGCCTCCAATAGACTCGTATTTCTAGACTTCCCCAAAATTGGCCCAAAAGAAGGTCGCCCCATCTCCATCACAGAATCACCTCAAGGAAGCACAAGTCCTTCCATGTGGAGTGACTTAACTCTTTGAGGGAGCTCACCCATCTTCGTCTAAGCCTTCCTCAAAACCATAAATATCTTCTTGCTCTTTTCCAGGTTGCCTCCCTTGGTTATGCGCCATTGTTTCTTTATAGGTGTTGCCTCCCCAAACGATCCTTCTAGGTGAATCAATGCAACCCATGAGTCACGCCCGTTCGCAATGTTGGGTTGACCCCTCATGTAGGCACGTTCGAGCAGATTTCCCTGTCGAACCACTAAAATCTCGATCGATGCCCCCATTTGTCCAGCCGATCTGTCATTTGGGTGAGAGTGATGCTTATCCAAGTCGAGCCGACCTATCTAGGCGCGCCCTCCTCATGCCTTAGCTAATTTTTTTGTTTGGTGGAGTGCCCAAGTATTTCCCTCAACCCTTCGTCAAATGGTCCGTTGTCTGACTCGTGTCACAAGGCATCTCAATTGAGTCTCCTTTGGCACGTCAAAATCCCAAGGTGTCCTGATTCTCCCAAGATAAAGAAACCATCGTTACACTTCGTTATGTCCAATGCACTCATACCACTTGCTCCATTCAACAACCCCAACTTTTGCAGGTTGCCACAACATCAAGTTAGTTGGGTGTGCACGTCTTTAGCTAGGGGTCTTACATCCTTCCCCCACCTAAATTTGTTACTGTCCCAGACAACACCTCCAAAATTTGCGGTCTCCAACTATGCCTAATCTCATCTCTCCATCTGCGACTAAGTCTGATGGAAACCCCAAATTCTGTCAAAGTGGAAACCCCAAGTTTCCCTAAGAAGTGGAAACCCCAAGTTTCCAACTCGCACTACAATCATCCGCAACCTATGAAACCATCCACACTGCCCTCTACCTGAAGTTGTGTGTGACCAAACTATCCTCTACAATGGAAAGACATCTCCTCCCCAACTCTGTCTGCAATGTCTAAGCTACCACTATCCTGCTGCGATGATCACTTTCTGCTCTATTGCTGTTGCTACCTCAACTACTGCTACAACTTAAAAAAAAATGTCTAAGTGTTGAACTTATATGAACTTGTTGTTGCATCCATACTTCAACCAACTCTACCATGTCTCTGCACACTGCATGCCTCAAGTCCGACACTGGTTGGTTAGCTAGTCCAATCGTCACATCCAATTTTTGAAATGTGCATCTTCATGCTCGAATTTAGTCTTTTCTGTCTGCATCTCTATCAATCCATCCAACTCCAAAGATTAAGGAAAGTGTCCACCCTTGCCTCACTACTGGTGCTATTTCCTGATCTTTGTTAAGGATATCCTCTACAATGTCTAAGTGTTGCACTTCGAACCTACTGGTGGATCTGTACTTTGAATTTCTTCTACAATTCGGTCCATCCACACAATAATATCAAACCAAGGCAAGGTCTTCCCTCACTAGTTTCACTATGAAGTCACCCCAAAAAAAATTCATTCGTGAAAACTTGACTCCAATATCCACCTCATGGAACAACTAGCCAATCTGCTACATCAAGAACTATACGTCCAAACTTCCTTTGCCTCACTACTTCATCACCTAGCCATGTTGCTGCATCTACCTCTCTCTACCTTGGAATGGTTAGGCTTCACCCTTAACCATGTCGCCCAAAGCAAGAGAAATGCTCATGTCCAAGAAATATCTTCATGTTTTAATTTACCTGTCCGGACAATCCTCAAAACCAAGACAAGTCCTCAACTCACCTCCTTTCGTCAAGTCACCTCTTCGCAACTCAACATCTACAATGAGTGTGGCCAACATTCCTACACTCCTCAAATGTCCCAACGAGTTGTCCAAAGTGCTCCAAGTAGAAAAAGTCACCTAAAAGAACTTCCATGCCTTAGGCACGCTCACATCAACACTTCTGCCAACCCCAACCAACAACCCCCCTGGATCTCCGAGTCATCACACAATCATGCACAAGTTACCAAGGCGGGCTTTGTCTCATCCAATGTCCCATACCGAAGGAGAGCGAAAAGCACTCACGTCACTTGGTTTGCATTCTAACCATTCAGGTTGACTGCCAACAATTCTTGGTCGACTTCTCTATTGACTCCATCCGTCTCCTGGAATGAAATTTCCTTGCACCTCTGCAAGTGTCTCAAACTCTAGAATTATCTTCCAGACTGTTAAGTCACCGCATGACCCAAAAAATCTAAATAAGGCACCAAACACCAAGGCGCCTCACCCATCCTCTCAAAATTGGCACGTATAGACTTCGCTTCCTACTCCACCACAACTACCTATCCAATGTGCCTCATCAAAGAGTTAGGAAACTTCCTCAAGCCACCTCCATGGTTGCATTCAAATCTACCTAAGTCCACCACAAGACTCATCCAAGAGAGTCTCCCCAATCTCTCAGCCCATTCGCCCAACCAAGGCATCCCAAATTGCTACAATACTTCCTCAAATTTGCACCACTTGAGTCACCCCCAAGTACATTGATTTTCACCATGGAAACCAAATACACTTGAACCACCAAGTCATCCAAATTCCCTTCAAAGAACTCACTGCAACACTTAGGAAATGCAATAACTCAAAACCCCAACAACATTCTTGGCTACAACCAAGGTTCAAGTCTACTTTCTTGGACCTCCACTTTCCCAATTAACTGACTCTCCATCTGGACTCCGCTAAAGCATTGTCCGCAACTCCACAAACTTGCAAGAATTCATTGCAATACAAGGTTGAGTCCATTCTTCCACTTTATAAATTTGTCTAAGTCCCAAACATCTCATGCAACTGATCAAACTCATCTCCAGTGTCCTGCCAGCTCTGCACCTTGACTGCTTCCACTTCAAGGCACCATGCACACACCACTTGATTTTCAAGTCATACTTCTAGTAACTGACTCTTATAAATCTGCGAAGAACTATCTCGTCCAAAGGTTGCAGTTGACCCATTCATCCAACAACCCAACTCAACTCAACTGACGTTCTCAACGATGCACAACATGAAGACATCATGATGGAAACGTTCCAAACCAACTGTTTGTTGTGGAGCTCCTCTAAGTCGCCCTAGGTCATCCAACACACCCAAGTGATTCAACTTGCTGCCACCCAAAACTACTCATCTTTGCAATCACTTATGCGATCACCCTCTACGTTCGCTTCTACGATCACCTTTGTGACAAGCCCTGCAACAAATCCTTTCCCAAGTGCTCGGTTCACCCAATGAATCCTCCACATGGTCTCTCCAAGGTGTGTACAACAGGTCCGACACTGACTTCCATCACATATCAAACCAAGCAATTATGTTCCTATATTGTCTCTGCCATCAAGTTTGTGACAAGTTCTGCGATTGATCGAAAAAGGATCCAGAGAAGACTAAGGATAAATCAAAATTCATAGAAGCAACTCATGAAGCTCAGAATGGCCTCAATAGACAAAGAAAGGGAAAAAATTCATAGTCCTCAAAACTTAGTGAAATTGGCATCATCACGAAGAGCGCGTCACAATATTTCCAATGACGTAAACGACTCCTCAAACGAAGTTACATATCAAAAGATATTCACAGTCAAAGTTTTGGCCAAACTAGCCCAGTCAGCAGGGATGAATCAACATTCGTACTGCTAACATCAACATCGATATGAATAACGTCAATGTCCATATAAT
The DNA here is from genome assembly GCA_009831015.1 of Picea engelmannii. NCBI lineage: Eukaryota > Viridiplantae > Streptophyta > Pinopsida > Pinales > Pinaceae > Picea > Picea engelmannii. Next base: position 243,934 of record ML816502.1, read on the forward strand.
ATACATGGCACATGCAGAGGGCGACAAATGTAATGCTGATGTCAACATTGTGACATGGCAACACCAGAGGCTGCCACGTGTCACTCATTTTTGACATTTTCAGATCAGCATGTGGACCATTGAGGAAGTGCCAGGTGGTAGTCCGTACAGCCACGCGGCAAGCCGTACAGACACGTGGCATCTGTACCATACGTGGGAGGCTGACATGGAAGGCAAGTGATGTGGTAGGGTGAATATATAGGTGGATGATGTGGGCCAATGTTTGGCTGCCACGTAGCCCAGTCATGGGCTGCCATGTGGTAGTGGGAAAATTCCAATGAGGGATAGCTACCGGAAATCCAAAAATTAAAATGGGTTGGCTGGCGCCAACCCCTATATTTGCCACTATAATCACAAATCCCACCATATATTGGACTAGCCAAACCATACTCCGCCAACTATAACGTCGTTTTCCAAAGTTAGGGGAGAACCTTCCATGGTTTAAAACAAACAAGCTATAGGGAGGAGGCCCGCGGGTTTGACCCTGATACCTCCCCCAATACTAGGGCCTTAATACTTCCACCAACTGTTGGGCCAAACGACTGTGGTTGGTAAATCCACCCTCGTTTTATTTTAAAAGGAGGTTCCGCCAAGGCACAAAGGGAAGAACAAGGCTTGCGATAGGCCATACCAAGGCACGAAAAATGATGCAAAGGACAATCATGATTGCAGGTTGAGGGCACGAAAACCGAGACAAATTTTTTCAGGGGCCTGGAAGTGCTAGACTCAGATCAAGGCGTGGAGATAGTCATTTTTGGGTAATTCGATGCCACAAATCCAATAGTGTTGTCTGTTTTTTGATCTGAGCAAAGCTTATGTAGCTTAAATCCAAAATGAGGTATAATTATGTGTTTTGCCAAATTCTTTTGCCGAATTAATAAAAAGGCCTACCCATTTGAGAGCATGACCCAGAGACATAGTCCACCATGGACGAACTCCTTTATCAAGTTTTTTTGTGTTCAGATCTGATGTTTATGTCTCTTCATTATTGAGTTATTCCTTCTTTATGGTGCACTTCAATTTATGCTCATTTAATACAATTCTTTAATAAGTCACATCGATGAAAAGATCCCAAATCAATGATGAGTTCTGTGATCACCCACCCTGTCCAAGTCCTTCATTTCACCATAAAATCTGCTCTTCATCTATACAAGGTGTGTGCCGAGATCAACCTCCCACCACATTATCAGTCGAACCTATGTCGTAAGTATGATGCAAAGTTTGCAATGAACTAGTTCGCTCCACCAAATGGTTCACCGAGTCTCTGAATGTTCCCACCGAACTGTCTTCAAAGTTTTCTCTGATACCCTCTATCACATCCCCATAGTGTGCTTAGTTGAATATAGTGATTGTGCACCTCTTGAGGGCGTGTGACACTGAGATATTTCTCACTTCGCTTCTTGGAAACACCAAGGATATATCATGTAAACTAGGCCTCTTCACCTAGAGCATACCCATAATGTGTTTTAGGCTATCGATGAGTCACACTCCTACTCTAGTGCAACTCTTGTATACTTAGACATTTGTTAACAACTTAACACTTAGTCATATACAAACATACATCCATAAACATGAGAAACCAAGAGAACAATTGTGGAACAAACAAAACAATACATATAAATAGTGTGGGCTGCACGAATCGTGCCTAACACCCGACTGAGTCTTTGTTTTTATGAAACAATTACAATATGAGCACTACTGGCTTGGTTTATAACTTGGTTAGAGTTAAACGAATTTCCTCACCTCACCAAGACAGTCATACACAGATTCGTCACACAATTTTCTCTACCGCAACTGTCTTCGCAACCTCCTATGGTGCACCTCAAACATGCCCTCAACTGTAGACTTATTATCCTTTCATTGTCGTAGACTTCACAGATTTTGGTTGTGCCTCACACATGCCTCCAATAGGTTTTCTTTTCTAGACTTCCCCAAAATCATCCCAAAAGAAGGTTGCCCCATCTCTGTCATAGAATCACGACAAGGGAGTAGAAGTCCTCCCATGTAGAGTGACTTAGCACTTTGAAGGAGCTCACCCCTCTTCGTCTAAGCCTGCCTCAGAACCACATATCTCCTCTTGTTCTCTTCCAAGCTACCTCCCTTGGTTATGCGCTCTTGTTCCTTTATAGGCGCTTCCTCCATAAACGATTCATCTAGGTGAATCAATGTGACCCATGAGTTGCTCCCCTTCGCAATGTTGGGCTAACCCCTCATGTGGGCATGTTCATGTGACTTTCCTAGCCGAGTCACCGGATGCCTCGTTTACTCATATAGTCAACCCACCGAATTTTTGACCAACGCCCCCACCTGTCCAACCGATCCGTCGTTTGGGTGACCGTGGTGCTTATCCAAGTCGAGCCGACTTGTCTAGGCACACCCTCTTCATGATTTAGCCGATTCATTTGTTTGGTGGAGAATCCAAGTCTTGCCCTCAACCCTTCATCAAACTATCCATCATTTGACTTGTGTCACAAGGCATCTCAATTGAGTCTCCCTTGGCTCACATGCCCAAGGTGTCCCATCTCGCTCGATATAAAGAGACCATCATTACACTTCATTATGTACAACACACTCATACTAGTTACGTTGTTCAACAACCCCAACTTTCGTAGGTCGCCACAACGTCAAGTCAGTCGAGTGTGGACATCTTTAGCCAGGGGTCTTACACATACCAATAGAAGAATACGACTAGCACCTTGCCCAATACTTGTTGAAGTCTATAGCCTTAAGAGCAAGTAGGAGTTAATCCTCATCCCGAATTATCTTGGTAAGGAAGAAGGATGACCCATAGAGGTTATGCATAGATTGTAGAGAACTTAATTGAATCATCATTGGATAAGTTCCCCATTCCTATCATTGATGAGCTTCTAGATGATATAAAAGAAGTTGTGTTCTTTTGTAGGCTCGATCTCATGTCAATATATTGTCATAATAGAGAAGAGGAAATTCCCAAGGCAACCTTT
>ML816502.1:257539-288252 GCA_009831015.1 Picea engelmannii
ATCTTAATGCAACACGGGGTTCATAACTCCCCATAAGGTCGAGAAATATAATTTGTAGAATGTTAATATGACACATGGTTTAATTAATCTCCATATTTATATTCCTAAACATGTCCTTTATAATGATAATTTCATTGTGTTAATAGGTGCATAATTGGGTTGATGAAAGTTGGGTGGTGTTATCACCCCCACCAAACTTCAAGTCTCTCAATGATATGCTTTTGCTTGTGCTTGTGTGCACATGTGCTTGCAAAAGTGGGTGGGGCTAGTTGCAACTCCTTAGTGACTTTAGTAGAATAGATACCCTGCACTTTGGATTTTTAGCCGAATGGGGATTCCATAATGTGGTAGGACATTTCTTTCCTAGTATTAAATATAAAATAGAGCATTTGTTGCTTGATCATGTTGACAAAAATCTTTTAATAATAAAAATGATATTTTCATTGCATTGGCTCAAAGATCCACTTGAAGTATCTAATAAGATTTCGTCAACTTGCACCAAAATTTAAAAGATGGATATTCATTTCCCATATTTATCTTGTGAATATACTACACTTGAGAGAATTTGGGGTTTTTATTTGGCTACAATAATTGCACACCTCTCTCAAAAAAAAAAAAACTACACTTGGACATCATGTGAATGACATAATATTCAAAACATTTCTCAAGATACTCGGGTGGCTCCTATTAGTCAACAATGTTAACGTAGGACTTAATGTTAAATGAGTATTCCTATGATCATTGCACACATATATGTTATTCCAAAATATTCCATGTCAAATAAAGTATTTTACTATACCAAAACATTTTGTGCAATTATATGCACCTCATAGACTAGACCACTCGTGCCACATAAACTAGATAATATTGTGCCACTTGCACCACATAAAATAATCAAATCTTGTGTGACCCCCTCCACATAGATTAAACAACTTGTACCACATAAACTAAACTAGATAGCTTGCTTTTCTTCTATCACCACATAGACCAAAGAGTTTGCACCAAATGTACTATATAAACTAGACACTTGCACCACTTATGTCACATAATCCAAACACTTACACCACTTATTCCACATAGAACAAACAATTGTTCCAAATAGATCAAACACTTGTGTCATTTGTGCCATATAGATTAGACACTTGTGCCACATATACCATGTGAGGCAAAAGTAGGGTGTTATATATGATCTCTTTTAATCTAACTTAAAAGTATCCATTACAATGTGGAACATATGCATGCATGAGGAGTTTTCATCACCATTCATGAAAGACTTGGTTGAAAAAAGTATAAAGGTGAAAAATCGCCTTATTGACATTGGACCCATCTAACAATATATGACGAGTTGTTTTTGACCATCATAACCTTTAATGGTAACTTTCATAAACTGGTCTTAAGGATAGGGTCCACTAGGACTAGGACAATTAATTAGAAAGGGATTTGGAAGGTAAAAAATGAGGGGCACTATTAAACCCTTCTAATGGTATCAATGGATGAAGAAGAAGCAACTCTTGGGGGCTACTTACACTTAGACATACTTTGTGCCAAACATCATCACATAATATAATAACATATGGGAGTGATAAAAAAATTAACCAAGATTTGATAGTATAACTTGTTGATGGACCACACACTCTATCATCACAAGTTGGTTGCCAGACTTGAAGACTTGAGGAATCAAAAGTTACTCGAACTCTACATTGGGGGATTGAAGGAAGAGATTGAACAATTAATTAGAAAGGGATTTTGGAAGGTAAAAAATGAGGGGCACTATTAAACCCTTCTAATGGTATCAATGGATTAAGAAGAAGAAGCTCTTGGGGGCTACTTACACTTAGACACACTTTGTGCCAAACATCATCACATAATATAATAACATATGGGAGTGATAAAAAAATTAACCAAGGTTTGATAGTATAACTTGTTGATGGACCACAAACTCTATCATCACAAGTTGGTTGCCGGACTTGAATACTTGAGGAATCAAAAGTTACTCGAACTCTACATTGGGGGATTGAAGGGAGAGATTCAACATGAGGTGAGGATCCTTCCCTCCAAATACATAGATGCAACCATAAAGTTCACTCGTCAAATCAAAGTCAACAATAAAGTATCTCATTCAAACACAATACTCGTACAATTATCAAGTCATCCCAGTAAATAACACCACACTCCCACCTCCAAGATCACAACCAAGGAATTGGAAAAAATGTGATCTAAAGGCCATTGTCTTTTGATGAAACAAAAATATGTCCAAGGACTAAAAATGTTGAAAGAAGCAAATCTTCATCTTATAGGACAATGGAAAGGAGGAACAAGAGGAACATGTAGAAGGAGTTTCCCAAGATCCATAGACCAAGGATACATTTTCTATTGTGCCTCTACTTGCATTAATAGGAATACACATCTACCAACTCTCTTAAGGTGGAAGGTTTCTTTAAAAAAAGGGTTATCTTCCTCTTAAACTTAGGCATTACACATGATTTTATTCATCTGAAGATAACAAGACAACTCGACTATTTTTCTTACCCTCTCAAGAACTTCCAAGTGATGGTTTCGAATGTGGGAAGGTATCTTACAAGGGAAAATGCTACAACGTTAAATTAAGCATGGATAAATACCAAATGTTGACCCTTAATAGGTATGATATTCCACTTGGAAGAGTGGACATCATGCTTGGAGTCGAGTAGATCATAACATTGGCATCGTTACCATGAACACCGAGGAGCCTTTTATGAAATTCAAAGTGAAAGGGACATAATATTATCTCAAGGGGTTAAGTGTCCTTCTAATCAATTTTCCAACTCCCATATAATGGAAATATTGCTTAAGAAGAGGCCAACTAGGATAGTCTCTCACATATCACACATCGAAGAGTAAGAAGGACAAGATGATCCAAGTGACATGCTAATGAAACTTTATCGTTTTCCAGATTTCCATAGTCAAGATTTTCAAGCCTTTCTGCATGGAGTTCCTCCATGCCATAATCATGATCATGTATTGAGTTTATTCCAAGGAGCACCCTTCTCAACATCTGCCCATCTAGATATCCATACTATCATGTCCCCACAATGTTCCGAGCTGAATCTTGTAATTGTGCACCTCCTGAGGGTGTGCGACACTGCGAGGTTTCTCACTTGGCTACTTGGAAACACCGAGGATATTTCATCTGGACTATGCCTCTTCACCTAGAACATACCCATACTTCGTTCTAGGCTACCGGTGAATCACACTCCTACCCTTGTGCAACTCTCTTATACTTAGGAATTCGTTAACAACTTAACACTTAGTCATATATAACCATACATCCATAAACATGAGAAACCAAGAGAACAATTGCGGAACAAACAAAATACATACACAAAAATAGTGCGAGCGATAGAAAGCATGCCTAACACCCGACTAAGTCTTTGTTATTGTGAAACAATTACAATATGAGCACTATCATCTCAGTTTACAACTTGGCCAGAGTTAGAAGACTCACCTCACCTCACCAAGACACTCATACATAAATTTGTCACACCCAGAATCTCTATCGCAACCATATCCACAACCTCCTATAGTGCACCTCGAACATTCCCTCATCCAAAGACTTGTTGTCATTATTGCAGACTTCACAAATTTTGGTTCTACCTCACACATGCCTCCAATAGACTCGTATTTCTAGACTTCCCCAAAATTGGCCCAAAAGAAGGTCGCCCCATCTCCATCACAGAATCACCTCAAGGAAGCACAAGTCCTTCCATGTGGAGTGACTTAACTCTTTGAGGGAGCTCACCCATCTTCGTCTAAGCCTTCCTCAAAACCATAAATATCTTCTTGCTCTTTTCCAGGTTGCCTCCCTTGGTTATGCGCCATTGTTTCTTTATAGGTGTTGCCTCCCCAAACGATCCTTCTAGGTGAATCAATGCAACCCATGAGTCACGCCCGTTCGCAATGTTGGGTTGACCCCTCATGTAGGCACGTTCGAGCAGATTTCCCTGTCGAACCACTAAAATCTCGATCGATGCCCCCATTTGTCCAGCCGATCTGTCATTTGGGTGAGAGTGATGCTTATCCAAGTCGAGCCGACCTATCTAGGCGCGCCCTCCTCATGCCTTAGCTAATTTTTTTGTTTGGTGGAGTGCCCAAGTATTTCCCTCAACCCTTCGTCAAATGGTCCGTTGTCTGACTCGTGTCACAAGGCATCTCAATTGAGTCTCCTTTGGCACGTCAAAATCCCAAGGTGTCCTGATTCTCCCAAGATAAAGAAACCATCGTTACACTTCGTTATGTCCAATGCACTCATACCACTTGCTCCATTCAACAACCCCAACTTTTGCAGGTTGCCACAACATCAAGTTAGTTGGGTGTGCACGTCTTTAGCTAGGGGTCTTACATCCTTCCCCCACCTAAATTTGTTACTGTCCCAGACAACACCTCCAAAATTTGCGGTCTCCAACTATGCCTAATCTCATCTCTCCATCTGCGACTAAGTCTGATGGAAACCCCAAATTCTGTCAAAGTGGAAACCCCAAGTTTCCCTAAGAAGTGGAAACCCCAAGTTTCCAACTCGCACTACAATCATCCGCAACCTATGAAACCATCCACACTGCCCTCTACCTGAAGTTGTGTGTGACCAAACTATCCTCTACAATGGAAAGACATCTCCTCCCCAACTCTGTCTGCAATGTCTAAGCTACCACTATCCTGCTGCGATGATCACTTTCTGCTCTATTGCTGTTGCTACCTCAACTACTGCTACAACTTAAAAAAAAATGTCTAAGTGTTGAACTTATATGAACTTGTTGTTGCATCCATACTTCAACCAACTCTACCATGTCTCTGCACACTGCATGCCTCAAGTCCGACACTGGTTGGTTAGCTAGTCCAATCGTCACATCCAATTTTTGAAATGTGCATCTTCATGCTCGAATTTAGTCTTTTCTGTCTGCATCTCTATCAATCCATCCAACTCCAAAGATTAAGGAAAGTGTCCACCCTTGCCTCACTACTGGTGCTATTTCCTGATCTTTGTTAAGGATATCCTCTACAATGTCTAAGTGTTGCACTTCGAACCTACTGGTGGATCTGTACTTTGAATTTCTTCTACAATTCGGTCCATCCACACAATAATATCAAACCAAGGCAAGGTCTTCCCTCACTAGTTTCACTATGAAGTCACCCCAAAAAAAATTCATTCGTGAAAACTTGACTCCAATATCCACCTCATGGAACAACTAGCCAATCTGCTACATCAAGAACTATACGTCCAAACTTCCTTTGCCTCACTACTTCATCACCTAGCCATGTTGCTGCATCTACCTCTCTCTACCTTGGAATGGTTAGGCTTCACCCTTAACCATGTCGCCCAAAGCAAGAGAAATGCTCATGTCCAAGAAATATCTTCATGTTTTAATTTACCTGTCCGGACAATCCTCAAAACCAAGACAAGTCCTCAACTCACCTCCTTTCGTCAAGTCACCTCTTCGCAACTCAACATCTACAATGAGTGTGGCCAACATTCCTACACTCCTCAAATGTCCCAACGAGTTGTCCAAAGTGCTCCAAGTAGAAAAAGTCACCTAAAAGAACTTCCATGCCTTAGGCACGCTCACATCAACACTTCTGCCAACCCCAACCAACAACCCCCCTGGATCTCCGAGTCATCACACAATCATGCACAAGTTACCAAGGCGGGCTTTGTCTCATCCAATGTCCCATACCGAAGGAGAGCGAAAAGCACTCACGTCACTTGGTTTGCATTCTAACCATTCAGGTTGACTGCCAACAATTCTTGGTCGACTTCTCTATTGACTCCATCCGTCTCCTGGAATGAAATTTCCTTGCACCTCTGCAAGTGTCTCAAACTCTAGAATTATCTTCCAGACTGTTAAGTCACCGCATGACCCAAAAAATCTAAATAAGGCACCAAACACCAAGGCGCCTCACCCATCCTCTCAAAATTGGCACGTATAGACTTCGCTTCCTACTCCACCACAACTACCTATCCAATGTGCCTCATCAAAGAGTTAGGAAACTTCCTCAAGCCACCTCCATGGTTGCATTCAAATCTACCTAAGTCCACCACAAGACTCATCCAAGAGAGTCTCCCCAATCTCTCAGCCCATTCGCCCAACCAAGGCATCCCAAATTGCTACAATACTTCCTCAAATTTGCACCACTTGAGTCACCCCCAAGTACATTGATTTTCACCATGGAAACCAAATACACTTGAACCACCAAGTCATCCAAATTCCCTTCAAAGAACTCACTGCAACACTTAGGAAATGCAATAACTCAAAACCCCAACAACATTCTTGGCTACAACCAAGGTTCAAGTCTACTTTCTTGGACCTCCACTTTCCCAATTAACTGACTCTCCATCTGGACTCCGCTAAAGCATTGTCCGCAACTCCACAAACTTGCAAGAATTCATTGCAATACAAGGTTGAGTCCATTCTTCCACTTTATAAATTTGTCTAAGTCCCAAACATCTCATGCAACTGATCAAACTCATCTCCAGTGTCCTGCCAGCTCTGCACCTTGACTGCTTCCACTTCAAGGCACCATGCACACACCACTTGATTTTCAAGTCATACTTCTAGTAACTGACTCTTATAAATCTGCGAAGAACTATCTCGTCCAAAGGTTGCAGTTGACCCATTCATCCAACAACCCAACTCAACTCAACTGACGTTCTCAACGATGCACAACATGAAGACATCATGATGGAAACGTTCCAAACCAACTGTTTGTTGTGGAGCTCCTCTAAGTCGCCCTAGGTCATCCAACACACCCAAGTGATTCAACTTGCTGCCACCCAAAACTACTCATCTTTGCAATCACTTATGCGATCACCCTCTACGTTCGCTTCTACGATCACCTTTGTGACAAGCCCTGCAACAAATCCTTTCCCAAGTGCTCGGTTCACCCAATGAATCCTCCACATGGTCTCTCCAAGGTGTGTACAACAGGTCCGACACTGACTTCCATCACATATCAAACCAAGCAATTATGTTCCTATATTGTCTCTGCCATCAAGTTTGTGACAAGTTCTGCGATTGATCGAAAAAGGATCCAGAGAAGACTAAGGATAAATCAAAATTCATAGAAGCAACTCATGAAGCTCAGAATGGCCTCAATAGACAAAGAAAGGGAAAAAATTCATAGTCCTCAAAACTTAGTGAAATTGGCATCATCACGAAGAGCGCGTCACAATATTTCCAATGACGTAAACGACTCCTCAAACGAAGTTACATATCAAAAGATATTCACAGTCAAAGTTTTGGCCAAACTAGCCCAGTCAGCAGGGATGAATCAACATTCGTACTGCTAACATCAACATCGATATGAATAACGTCAATGTCCATATAATATACATGGCACATGCAGAGGGCGACAAATGTAATGCTGATGTCAACATTGTGACATGGCAACACCAGAGGCTGCCACGTGTCACTCATTTTTGACATTTTCAGATCAGCATGTGGACCATTGAGGAAGTGCCAGGTGGTAGTCCGTACAGCCACGCGGCAAGCCGTACAGACACGTGGCATCTGTACCATACGTGGGAGGCTGACATGGAAGGCAAGTGATGTGGTAGGGTGAATATATAGGTGGATGATGTGGGCCAATGTTTGGCTGCCACGTAGCCCAGTCATGGGCTGCCATGTGGTAGTGGGAAAATTCCAATGAGGGATAGCTACCGGAAATCCAAAAATTAAAATGGGTTGGCTGGCGCCAACCCCTATATTTGCCACTATAATCACAAATCCCACCATATATTGGACTAGCCAAACCATACTCCGCCAACTATAACGTCGTTTTCCAAAGTTAGGGGAGAACCTTCCATGGTTTAAAACAAACAAGCTATAGGGAGGAGGCCCGCGGGTTTGACCCTGATACCTCCCCCAATACTAGGGCCTTAATACTTCCACCAACTGTTGGGCCAAACGACTGTGGTTGGTAAATCCACCCTCGTTTTATTTTAAAAGGAGGTTCCGCCAAGGCACAAAGGGAAGAACAAGGCTTGCGATAGGCCATACCAAGGCACGAAAAATGATGCAAAGGACAATCATGATTGCAGGTTGAGGGCACGAAAACCGAGACAAATTTTTTCAGGGGCCTGGAAGTGCTAGACTCAGATCAAGGCGTGGAGATAGTCATTTTTGGGTAATTCGATGCCACAAATCCAATAGTGTTGTCTGTTTTTTGATCTGAGCAAAGCTTATGTAGCTTAAATCCAAAATGAGGTATAATTATGTGTTTTGCCAAATTCTTTTGCCGAATTAATAAAAAGGCCTACCCATTTGAGAGCATGACCCAGAGACATAGTCCACCATGGACGAACTCCTTTATCAAGTTTTTTTGTGTTCAGATCTGATGTTTATGTCTCTTCATTATTGAGTTATTCCTTCTTTATGGTGCACTTCAATTTATGCTCATTTAATACAATTCTTTAATAAGTCACATCGATGAAAAGATCCCAAATCAATGATGAGTTCTGTGATCACCCACCCTGTCCAAGTCCTTCATTTCACCATAAAATCTGCTCTTCATCTATACAAGGTGTGTGCCGAGATCAACCTCCCACCACATTATCAGTCGAACCTATGTCGTAAGTATGATGCAAAGTTTGCAATGAACTAGTTCGCTCCACCAAATGGTTCACCGAGTCTCTGAATGTTCCCACCGAACTGTCTTCAAAGTTTTCTCTGATACCCTCTATCACATCCCCATAGTGTGCTTAGTTGAATATAGTGATTGTGCACCTCTTGAGGGCGTGTGACACTGAGATATTTCTCACTTCGCTTCTTGGAAACACCAAGGATATATCATGTAAACTAGGCCTCTTCACCTAGAGCATACCCATAATGTGTTTTAGGCTATCGATGAGTCACACTCCTACTCTAGTGCAACTCTTGTATACTTAGACATTTGTTAACAACTTAACACTTAGTCATATACAAACATACATCCATAAACATGAGAAACCAAGAGAACAATTGTGGAACAAACAAAACAATACATATAAATAGTGTGGGCTGCACGAATCGTGCCTAACACCCGACTGAGTCTTTGTTTTTATGAAACAATTACAATATGAGCACTACTGGCTTGGTTTATAACTTGGTTAGAGTTAAACGAATTTCCTCACCTCACCAAGACAGTCATACACAGATTCGTCACACAATTTTCTCTACCGCAACTGTCTTCGCAACCTCCTATGGTGCACCTCAAACATGCCCTCAACTGTAGACTTATTATCCTTTCATTGTCGTAGACTTCACAGATTTTGGTTGTGCCTCACACATGCCTCCAATAGGTTTTCTTTTCTAGACTTCCCCAAAATCATCCCAAAAGAAGGTTGCCCCATCTCTGTCATAGAATCACGACAAGGGAGTAGAAGTCCTCCCATGTAGAGTGACTTAGCACTTTGAAGGAGCTCACCCCTCTTCGTCTAAGCCTGCCTCAGAACCACATATCTCCTCTTGTTCTCTTCCAAGCTACCTCCCTTGGTTATGCGCTCTTGTTCCTTTATAGGCGCTTCCTCCATAAACGATTCATCTAGGTGAATCAATGTGACCCATGAGTTGCTCCCCTTCGCAATGTTGGGCTAACCCCTCATGTGGGCATGTTCATGTGACTTTCCTAGCCGAGTCACCGGATGCCTCGTTTACTCATATAGTCAACCCACCGAATTTTTGACCAACGCCCCCACCTGTCCAACCGATCCGTCGTTTGGGTGACCGTGGTGCTTATCCAAGTCGAGCCGACTTGTCTAGGCACACCCTCTTCATGATTTAGCCGATTCATTTGTTTGGTGGAGAATCCAAGTCTTGCCCTCAACCCTTCATCAAACTATCCATCATTTGACTTGTGTCACAAGGCATCTCAATTGAGTCTCCCTTGGCTCACATGCCCAAGGTGTCCCATCTCGCTCGATATAAAGAGACCATCATTACACTTCATTATGTACAACACACTCATACTAGTTACGTTGTTCAACAACCCCAACTTTCGTAGGTCGCCACAACGTCAAGTCAGTCGAGTGTGGACATCTTTAGCCAGGGGTCTTACACATACCAATAGAAGAATACGACTAGCACCTTGCCCAATACTTGTTGAAGTCTATAGCCTTAAGAGCAAGTAGGAGTTAATCCTCATCCCGAATTATCTTGGTAAGGAAGAAGGATGACCCATAGAGGTTATGCATAGATTGTAGAGAACTTAATTGAATCATCATTGGATAAGTTCCCCATTCCTATCATTGATGAGCTTCTAGATGATATAAAAGAAGTTGTGTTCTTTTGTAGGCTCGATCTCATGTCAATATATTGTCATAATAGAGAAGAGGAAATTCCCAAGGCAACCTTTTGAACCTACAAAGGCCATTATGAGTTATTGGTCATGCCCTTTGCATTGAGAAATACATGTTTCACATTCCAAATCCTCATGAATAAAATGTTTATTTCCCTTCTCTAGATGCTCTTAATTGTATTCTTTGATGATGAAATCATATACAACAAATGTTGGGAGGACCATATTAGTCATGTAGACAAGGTGCTTCATATCTTAGAAGATAATTAGTGGTATTTAAAAAAATCTAAATGTGTATTTGTCAAGGAAGAGATTGAGTACCTTAGTCATATTATAACCATAGAAGGAGCCAAGGTTAACCATAAAAGATTCTTAGGCCGGATGTGATACTATAGAAAGTTTGTTAGAAATTCTGCACAACTTACAACACTAGTAATTGCATTGTAGAAGAAGAATTCATTCCTTTGGTTAGAAGAGGGAACACGAGTGTTTTTTTCATGGAGGAAACAATGACAACCACACCAATTCTAGCTATGATAGATTTCAATAAGGTGTTCAAAATGAAATGTCACGCCTCTAAGAAATGCAATAGAGTTATGTTGATGCAATAATAAAAGCATGTAGCCTTAAAAATCCAATAACTGAGAGGTTGATATTTGGTCAAATTCACATACAAAAAAAGGATGATGGCCATATTACATGCAATAAAAAATGGCATTACTACTTGTTGGGGAGAAACTTCAAGTTAAATGTGTAACACAATAACCAAAAGTACTTTATGGAGCAAGGGATTCTTTAGAAAAACAACAAAATTGGGTGGCTAGGACACATGGTTGTGACTTCAAAATTAGTTAGAAAAAGGGAAAAGAAAAGATTATTGTAGATGCCCTATCCACACAATTAGAAGAGATGATAATGTTATGCTCCATCACATCTTTAATATCATCATAGATATATGAATACATGCAGATGTGGTTGGAATTATATCCCATCACTCAACATAAGATACATCAACGACATACCAATTGAGGAAATTCTAACCACTTTTCTCGGAGGAATGACATCCTATGGTACAAAGATAAAATTGATCTTATATCTTAATATAAAATAAATCCACTCATCCTACAAGAATCCTTTGTTGCCTTGTGAGTTGGACATTTAGAATTCCTTAGGACATATCACAAGTGATAAGAGGTCCTTCTTATGGGAAGGTCTTAGGAATGATTCTCAAAATACTATTGTAGAATGGGAAGTTATTTGTAGAAGAAACAAAGGAGAGACCATCAGAGTACTAACTTACCCATTCCAACACACAATTGGGAGGAGATCACCATGAATTTTACAATAGGACTTTCTAGATATCAACGTAAAGATGCAATATTAGTAGTAGATTAACATACTCACCAAATATGCTCATTTCTATAACATCTAATCCAAATTTAAGTCCATCTAGGTAGCTAAAGTATTCGTGAAGGAGGTGCATAAACTACATTTACCCTTGAAAGTGAACATGAGCAACTGAGGTCCTAAGTTCACAAGCAACTTTTGGTAGGCACTCTTCATGTTTCAAGGCACCACACTATCTATGACATCTTCCTATTACCTTGAGACAAAGGGCCACATGGAAATATCCAACATATATATTGAAATATACCTTTGTTGATTTATTTTTAACAAATAATCACAACAACATAGGTGATTTTTTTTAATTGAATGGTGATATAATAACATATACTACATTAATTGAGATGACCCCCTTTGAGGCCTTTTATGAATATTTTCCTCTTGATGTTGGAAATTACCTAGATATGTTGGAGACACCGACCAAACTGAGGGGGGGGGGGTGAATCGATGTAGGGGTATTTTCACAACCTCTTTACAAAACACCTTTGTTAGCAATCACCACTTGCTCAATATTCATTACTTTCATTTATAACTAGTTGTTTGTATGTAATCATATCTCAACAACAAACATCATCAATAAACCATCACCATAAACAACACAAGGAACATAAGATATATGTGTAAGTTTCTTTTGTGTTACATACTACAATCCTTGGGGTTTATCAACATCAATTGAAAAAGAGTAACAACTCTACAAGAGCACCAAATCTCAAAGCAAGACTCACCTTGCAGATCTCAACATCAATTGAGATGTGAGAAATCCAATCCTCAACTACAAGACCCTGCTTGTGGACAGAACCAAATATTCCATAGGGTACGTGACCTGTCAATAGTGAAACATGTGTATGCACATGACCTGCCTATACTGTAGCACACGTATGTACGTGCTCTTCCTTCTGTTAGCCTGCGCACACTTTCAGAAACTAGGGTTTTTGAAACTTCAACCTTCTGGTCCTTAAAACCTTTTTACCTCTATCACATCCACTTGTGATCTGTCACTGTAATATGCCTGTCACTGCTCAATCTCTACCATAACCAATCAAAAACATATCTATACCATCCAAAAACCTATGCATGCTCCTCATGCATACACAATCACAGATCATGGATATCTCTCAATCAGAACAAAATTGAACTACTCAATCATCCAACTACCATATTCAGACATCAATATAACCATACAAAGAATGCCTCAAGAATTCATCATAACATGAGCAAGTATAAACATCAAAACAATATTTACCCATACCAGAGCCTATGTAGTAGATCTGAACCTGTAGAATGTTGATCTGGAACTTGCTTCAGACTTCAAGAATCTAGCAATAGTTCTCACTCAATTTTTCATGTCCTTCCCAATTGTGTGTGCCCTGATTTCCTTTAGCCTGCATATGTACGCTCCCTGGCTCACTGCATCCCGTGTACTACTTCATAAAAAAATGTTTTTTTGAACATCCGAAACTTTTGCCATCAAAACCTCAGACTTATAGAACTTCTGATACGTCCATGAATACCTGCAATGAATATTTCACCAGAATAGATCTTCAATATCTCAAGAGAATCACACATAAGAGACCATTTCTCTCTTATTTATACTTCACTAAGTAGCTTCCTCATCTAACCAACTCTAACCAACTTCCTTCTTTTGGGGCTAAACCACTTCTGACCACTTGTCCACTTATAACTACTTTCTCCACAAATAGTAACTTCTCCACTTCTAGTTGCAACTAATTTATTTTCAATTGTTTTCTTATTGCAACAACTTAACCCATGATTAACCACTTTGACTAGTCAACTTTCTTCTAGGAGCTTCTAGAATAATTTGACTTATTTGACCTTCTAGGGGCTTCTAGACAACAAACGAGGGTTCTCCAACTTCACATGGCCATAACTCTCTAACCATGAGGATTTATGTGACGTTCCACACATCACTAGAAATGGTATGACAAACACTATCCATATAGAATAGTCTTATTGACCAATTCAATGATATTCATAAAATTATTCCTCAAACAAACGTGGAGTCCCTAACCACACATCTAGTATGACTCCACCACTTAACCATTTGGACTTCACAAAGTGTCTTTCCATGGGGGATTTCACCATAAGGGGACCACTTTGAAGCTCATCCATTTGGTACTTCATATCAACCATGATAAGACAACAATGATCAACCTTTACATCAAACCATATATACATCAATCCATCTGGAACATTAACCCATGACAACACATCATTACGACACCTCATGAAATTATCCCTCAGACATCAATTACATCTATGACCACATGATCCAACAATCAATACATCAATGATACATTGAAAATACTTGATATCAACTCTTTCACATCAATCCTTTGACATCAATGACAACATAATGCAACAATCTCCCCCTTTGGCATTGATAACAATACCAACATTGATGTCAACACCAATCATTGATGACAACATATAGACATGGAAATGCTCTTAATCAATAGTCATCTCAATGACATCAATGTGACTATCTCTCTCCCTTTGACATCAATGGAAAAGGGTAGTTCTCTCCTTGGGGCTGCTCCCCCTGCCTGAACTCTCCTTGGGGCTACTCCCCATGTCTGGATGCCTTTGAGATTCCTATGAATAATATCTCCCCTTTGAATAAGCGATATCACTCTAATGAAATGCTAATGGCATGGATTCAAATCATCTCTGCTTCTGGAATCATGCTTCTTCAACCAATCATGGGAAGAGGAATAACTCCCCCTGTGGGTATGTCTCCCCCTATATTCTCTTCAAGATGAACAATATGCTACCACTACAATATTCTTCTGTTGCAAATGCCACTGCTTAACCAAAACATAGATAAACTGTTCTATGACGATCCTTGGACCCGTCCATGCATCAATTATCCAAACTCATGCCATACCATACATCAAGTGTATGCCAATTATCTCATGCATCAATCATGAAGCAAAATATATGTCAAAAGTGAATCATGAACAAAGCATCAACCATGTACACCCTGTGCCATACCATGATCCAATCATGCACATAAATCATGTACATCAACCATATACATCAACACCATACAATATACCATAATATATCATCAATGGAGTGTATCAACCATATGCCAAGAACATGTGCCAACTGTGTACCAACCATATATCAAGATCATCAACTGTATAACATGGCAACCATGTGCCTCAAACAAGTTTCATATCACTCATGATATGCTTCTACCATGAACCAAGTTCCACAAACCATGTGTTAAGAAATGTATCTCAACCATCAAGCATCAATCAGTGTACAACAAGTGTCCCATACATCACGTACCAAAGTATATTCTAAACAAGTAATACCAATGATGTACTTTAACCAAGTATTATCACCCACAATCATATACCATCTACAAGTGCATCGACCATGCACCAAATATGTACCAATCATGCTTCAACTATAGATAAAGCTATGACTCATCAAAGATGTACAACTAAACCACCTCATCATCTCATAAACTACATGTCCCAATATGTAGCTCAACCACATGCCAAATGCATGCACCAAGACATCCAAAAATTATGCCTCTAAAATATTAATGGAGCCCACATATGTACCAACCATGCACCATAATAGATCTACCTCAAAAACCATTCACTATAGCAAGTACTAAGCCGCCAATAGTATCTATAGACATGTACCAAAAGTGTGCCTCAATAGATCAATGATAACTCTAGCTTGCATCACATGATCATGATATATCTCATAACCAAAGTTCCATAACTTCGTTGACATAATGAACACTGTTCCTCAACAAAAAAAATGTCTCAATCCACACTCTAGGGTTAGTACCATGCATCCAAGATAGACATCAATCATATGCTTCAACAATTAACCACATGTCATCACCATACATACATCATACATGCAATCATATAATCATGGAAACCTGCAACAAACCACGTCAGACCCTGCAAAATAGAGTTATACCATCAAACCATGCCGCAACTCATCTGCATAGCCTTCTTTTCCAAGGATTTTACCATAGGTACGCGGTCTGTTCTATGGACAACTCACGTATGTACATGACCTTTTTATAGGTCACCTCTTATATGTACGCGACTTATTCCACATGAGCCCGTGTATGCTTAAGAAAATGTCAAGATTGAGCTGCCTCATGGCTGCCATTCTATTCTGGTTGTTCAATCTTCTTCATCCACTTCTGAAGATGTCCCAACTTCTCAGAACTTGAGCTCTGAGCTTTCATCTTTTCAATATTGTCTTTCTTCCTAGTTTCATGTGCTCTTCTTGTCATGCTATATGAAGCACTCCTCATGGGCTGTCTTCTTGTGTTCCAACAATCCTGGAATTTGTGGCCAAACCCACTACAATTGTAGCATCTCATGGTGTGACAATGAACAAAAATGTGTCCCAGGACCCACCTGATTACTTCTCCAACATCTTAGGGTGTTATGAAACCTTCCAACATCTTTCCTTGCATAATATCTGCAATCCAAAGCTTTGTGACCATATTCATTACATGAGAAGCAGTGACCATGAAAATCATTTTCATACCTTTGCTTTGATGTCCACCTTGAAGGTGTCTCTCTTTTGAATTTACTTTTAGGTGTAAAGATGGATTCTTTATGTCTTCCTTTCTTTGTTCTTTTTAAAGTTTCCTTGCTTTGTGTAGATGGTTGACTTGAACATTGCTTCCACCTGTTGAGAATAAAGGACTTACCTCATGCTTCTTAGAAGTGTTGGCTTCAAAGTGTATAAATTCCTTGTTATATCCAAGACCTGATTTATTATTAGGTGATCTTTGACTATCCAATATTTCATTCAATATTGTTGAGCTGTTCATGAACTTGATATGAGTATTTGACTTCTCTACTTTCTTTTTGAGGTCAACAATTTCAGGTTCCAACTTATGGCACGACTCTTCCTTTTCATTTACTTGATTCTTTAATAGTTCCTCTATCCTTTTTTCTTCTTCAAGTTGAGTCCTTAAATTTACATTGATTTTAAGATCTTCAAGGCTTTTTCTAAGCTCATCATCTACCTTCTTATTTTCTTTTACTTGACTAGTTATATGATTTTTTAGTTTCTTGATCTCTTCTTCTTGCTTCATGAGTATTTGTTTAGTGCCATGATATGCCTTGGGTATTTTTCTAGGACCTCAATTTATTTTTCAAGATACTCAAAGGAAAGTGAACCATATCCTATTTCCATGCTAACTTCTTCTAAATTAGTTATAATTTTATCTTTAAGCTCTAACAAATATTCCTCTTCATTATTTGCAAATTCTATACAAACTTCTTCTATATCTTCTTCTTCTTTTGTAAGAGAACATTCAAATTCACTAGGAGTATTGTAATCATAAGATTTTGGAGAGTCCTTAACTCTTTTTTCCTTGATGGGATTGTCTTCTCTATCTTGTTATACCTTCTCTAGCTTCAACAATAGATCCTTGGCGGAAGTACATTGTCCCATGCCTTCTTTGACAAAACTTGAGAGCCCATTTAAAATGATCTTAAGAGCTAATGCATCGTTCTTCTTTTCTTCCTTTTGTGTTGTGAACTTTGACTTATTTTTCAAGGGAACTGATCCACCAATAGCTGCATTACAAATACCTTTTCCTTTTGCCTTAAAAAACCCTTTCATTTATATTCTCCATGCCAAGTAATCCGTCTCATCAAAGAGGGGAAATTCATCTATATGTTCATCCATTTGTGTGTCCATGGATCTCCTTCAAGCTTGTAAGGCTTATGATGAAGGCCTTCTTTGATACCAATTGTTGGACACACCGACCACACTGAGAGGGGGGGGGGGTGAATCGGTGTAGGGGTCTTTTCACAACTTCTTTACAAAACACCTTTATTAACAATCATCACCACTTGCTTAATATTCATTACTTCCATTTATAACTAGTTGTTTGTAGTTGTTTGTATATAATCATATCTCATCAGCAAACATCATCAATAAATCATCACCATAAAGAACAAAAGGAACACAAGATAGATGTATAAGTTTCTTTTTTATTACAAACTACAATCCTTGGGGTTTATCAACATCAACTGAAAAAGAGCAACAAATCTACAAGAGCACCAACTCTCAAATCAAGACTCAGCTTGCATATATCAACATCAACTGAGATGCGAGAAATCCAATCCTCAAGTACAAGACGCTGGTTGTGGACAAAACCAAATCTTCCATCAGGTACATGACCTGTCAATAGTGCAACATGCATATGTACACGACCTGCCTATACTGCAACACACGAATGTACGTGCTCTTCCTTCTGTCAACCTGTGTACACCTTCAGAAACTAGGGTTTCTGAAACTTCAACCTTCTGGCCCTTCATACCCTTTCTGCCTCTGATCTGTCACTGTAATATGCTTGTCACTGCTCAATATGTACCATAACCAATCACAAACATATCTATACCATCCAACAACCTATGCATGCTCCTCATGCATACAGAATCACATATCATGGATATCTCTCAATCAGAACAAAACTGAACTACTTAATCATCCAACTACCACATCTAGACATCAATATAACCATGCAAAGAATGCCTCAAGCATTCACCATACCATGAGCAAGTCTAAACATCAAAACAATATTTACCCATACTAGAACCGCTGTAGTAGATATGAACTTGTAGAATGATGATCTAGAACTTGCTTAAGACTTTAGGAATTTGGCAACAGTTCTCACTCAAGTTTTCATGTCCTTCCCAACTATACGTGCACTGATCTCCTTCAACCCATGTACGTACGTGGCCTAGCTCACTTCATCCTGTGTACTACTTCAGAAAACTAGGTTTTTCTTAACCTCCAAAACTTTTGCCGTCAAAACCTCAGACTTACAGAACTTCTGATGCATCCATGAATCCCTGCAATGAATCTTTCACCAGAATAAATCTTCAATATCTCAAGAGATTCAAACATAAGAGACCATTTCTCTCTTATTTATACTTCACCAAGTAGCTTCCTTATCTAACCAACTCTAACCAACTTCCTTCTTTTGGGGCTAAACCACTTCTAACCACTTGTCCCCTTATAGCTACTTTCTTCACAAATAGTAACTTCTCCACTTCTAGTTGCAACTAATTTATTTTTAATTGTTTCCTTATTGCAACAACTTAACCCATGATTAACCACTTTGACTAGTCAACTTTCTTCTAGGAGCTTCTAGAATAATTTGACTTATTTGACCTTCTAGGGGCTTCTAGACAACACATGAGGGTTCTCCAACTTCACATGGCCATAACACTATGACCGTGAGGAGTTATGCGACGTTCTACATATCACTGGAAATGGTATGACAAACACTGTCCATCTAGAAATAGTCTTACTGACAAATTCACTAATCTTCATAACATTATTCCTCAAACAAACTTGGGTTACCTAACCACACATCTAGGATGACTCCACCACTTAACCATTTGGGCTTCACAAAGCGTCTTTCCATGAGGGATTTCACCATAAGGGGACCACTTTGAAGCTCATCCATTTGGTACTTCCTATCAACCATGATAAGACAACGATGATCAACCTTTACATCAACCCATCTATACATCAATCCATCTAGAACATTAACCCATGAAAACACATCACTATGACACCTCATGACATTATCCCTCAGACATCAATTACATCTATAACCACATGATCCAACCATAAATACATCAATGATACAATGACAATACTTGACATCAACTCTTTGACATCAATCCTTTGACATCAATGACAACATAATGCACCAATCTCCCCCTTTGACATTGATGGAAATACCAACATTGATGTCAACACCAAGCATTAATGACAACATGTAGACATAGAAATGCTCTTCATTAATAGTAATCTCAATCACATCAATGTGACTATATCTCCCCCTTTGACATCAATGGAAAAGGGTAGTTCTCTCCTTGGGGCTGCTCCCCCTGCCTGAACTCTCCTTAGGGCCGCTCCCCCTGTCTGGATTCCTTTGAATAATCTCTCCCCTTTGAATCAAGGGATATCACTCTGATGCAATTCTAATGTCATGGATGCCAATCATCTTTCCTCCTGGAATCATGTTGCTGCAACCAATCACGGGAAGAGGAATAACCCCTCTTGTGGGTATGTCCTCCCCTATCTTCTCTGCAAGATGAGCAATATGCTACCACTGCAATCTGCTTCTGCTACAAATTCCATTGCTTAACAAAAACATAGATAAATTGTTCTATGGCGATCCTTGGACCTGTCCATGCATCAATCATCCAAACTCATGCCATACCATACATCAAGTGTATGCCAATCATCTCATGCATCAATCATGAAGAAAAATATATGTAAACATAGAAATCATAACAAGGGAATGCATGTGGCACCCACCACTACCTATCTTTGTCTAAATAAACATAATTAGATGTAATTTAAATCATGTTGAGTATTGTTTTCTTGTATTAGAAAAATTTCCACTTGAAGTGACAAAGTAATATAATTCTAATGTGATCTATTTCCTATCGTGAATGTATTTTTTTGTTGGTGTCCCTCCATTCATTATGAATGCTAGATTAGTTTTAGGACTTGATGGATTAATTATTAGATGAGATGTGGGATGTAGACATAGATGTTTGAAATTTCACATGGTCACATGATCATAGTAGGACAACAAGCTTACTAAAGGCACAATATATTACGTGGCAAAGCCATTGAAAGGGAATCTCCATGGAGCAAAGGGAAATCTCAATTATTTCTCAACTTAATCAATTGTTTACAATGAACACCTAGGTCATTTTTATATAGCAAATTCTTGTGCGCTATTTGCTCACTTATTTGAAGTTCACTAAGCCATGACTCAACTATCTATTCCTAAAATAGTCGTATGCTCCAATTTAAGTTGAATCATTCAACTTGGGATTGATCAATGCATGGTAATATCAAGAAAAGTTAACTAAAGTAAGCCAATCTTACCTTTATGGCTCCAATGCTTATTTTTGATAATTATGAAACTAATTATTGTGCACAATTTATTATTAGATATTGGTACCCCATGAAGCACATAAGCACCCTTGAGTGATATCAGTACATAACAAGGCACACAATCACCAACTAATGATATTGGTACCCCACAAAATACACAAGCACTATTTATTGATATTAATACCCCACAAAGCACACATGGATTATTGAGTGATGTTAATGCCTCATATACCATAGAAGCACCCTTTAGTGATAATGATACTCCATGAAGCACACAAGGACCCTTGAGTGATATCATCACCCCATAAAGCACATACGCAGTGATGAACAATATTGGTACCTCACAAAGCACATAAGCACCCTTGAGTAATATTTATAATCTATCAAACACACAAAACCATCCCTAAGAAATTTATAGTAACCCACAAAGAACATTAGCTCCCCTTGATGATATCAATGACCCATAGAACATGAACTACACCCCGAAGTGACATTAATACTTCATGAATAAAAAAAACACCCTTGAGTTATATCAGTACACCATAAAGTATACATGAAGTAGCCTTGAGAGATATTTTTACCTCACATAGAACACAAACACTACTTGGTGATATTAATACCCCACAAAGCATAAAAGAACCACTAAGTGATATGGTAACCCATAGAGCACACAACCATTTCTCAATGACATTAGTACCCCACAAAGCACAAAAACATTCCTCAATAATAAGAGTGCCCCACAAAGAACACTAGTAGCACTAAGCAATATGAATACCCCATAGAGCATACAAGTAACACTCAACAATATGAAATCTATATAAAGAATGCAAGTAACACTCAACAATATGAAATCTATATAAAGAATGCAAGTAACACTCAATAATATTGGTATGCCTTAGAGAATAGAAACAACTATGAGCGATATGAGTACATAAGCACCTATAAGCAATATTAGTACCCCACAAAGCACAAATCAACCCTAAGAAATATCAATACCCCATAGATCATAAATCCACAACTAAGTGACATGAGTGCCCAATAGAGCATACAAGTACAACTCAACAATATGTGTACCCAATGGAGCACAAAATCACCCTTGAGAAATATAAGTGACGCCATGAAGCACAAAAGCACCCATGAGTGATATGAGTACCCCATGAAGTACAAAAGAACCCTTGATTGATATT
Organism: Picea engelmannii; assembly: GCA_009831015.1. Classification (NCBI taxonomy): domain Eukaryota; kingdom Viridiplantae; phylum Streptophyta; class Pinopsida; order Pinales; family Pinaceae; genus Picea; species Picea engelmannii. Next base: position 279,388 of record ML816502.1, read on the forward strand.
AATATCCCACAAAGCACATAAGAACCTTTAAATCATATCAACACTCCAAGAAGTACATAATAACTCATGAGAAATATGAGTACCCCATGAAGCACAGAAGCACCCTTAAGAAATATGAGTGATCCAAAAAGTGTACAAGTACCCCTTAGTGGTATAGGTACCCAATAGAGCACACAAGTACCATTGAACTAGATATTGATACCCCAAACATCACATAAGCACTTATCTCGGTACCCCATCTAGCCAAAAAACACCTCTTAGAGATGTTGGTGTCCCATGAAGGACACAAATAACACTCAACAATATTGTTATCCCATCAAGAACACTAGCACCACTTGATGACATTAGTACCCCGTGAATCACACAAGCAACACCGAACAATTTTGATGCTCCATGAAGAACACAAGCAATGATCAAATATATCAGTGCCCCATGAAGCCCATAAGCATCATTGAGTGATATTGATACCCCATGAAGCACATAAACACACTTGAGAAATAACAGTACCCTAGGACAAACACAAAATCCCTTGAGCAATATCAATACCCCACAAAACACACAAGCACCCCTTAGTGATATGAATACCTCGTAAAACACACATACACCCCTGAGTGATATTAGTACCTCATGAATCACCCATAATTTACATGTCACATAATGCACACAAGAATCACTAAGTGATATTGATAACCCATAAAGCACACTAACACCCTTGAGCAATATATGTACCCAACAAAGTACAAAAGAAACCATGAGTGATATGAGTACCCCACAAAGTATATAAGCTTCCTTGAGCACTATGAATACAACATGAAGTATAAAATCACCTTTGCATGACATGTGTACCCCATGAAACGTAGAATAACCCCTTGGTGATATCAATACCCCATGAAGCACACTAACGTTGTTAAGTGATATTGGTATCTCACATGACACATAAACATTGCTAAGTGATATCAATACCCCATAGAACACAAAAGTATCGCTTGGTGATATTGGTAATATCCCACACACCACATAAGCACCATTGAGTGATATGAGTGCCTCTTGAAGTACAAAATAACCCTTGAGTAATATGAGTGCCCCATGAAGCACATAAACACCCTTGAGTGATATCAATACCCACAAAGCACACAATCACCCCTTGGTAATATTGATATGCCATGAAGCACAAAAAAAATATTGAGTGATATCAATACCCTATGAAGCTCAAAATCACCCCTCAAGACAAAAAAAAAGAGTACTTGTTAAGCATAAAAAAAAGTGCACTTGGGTGCCACATGGTATTGAAAATTTTATTATAGTTAGCAATTAATTTCAAAGACAATTTTTTCTTTCCTAGTCTCTCTCCCATGCACTTAGGTGAGCAACATCGTATTGCAAAGTTTATTGTAGTTAGAAATTAATTTCAAAGACACATTTTCTTTCCTAGTCTCTCTCCCCATCCATGTGATGTGATCAAAATAGTTCTGGAGAATACCCAAGGTTATAAGTTTTTAATGGAAGTATGTTAAGAGTATCAAGTTCTTGGTGTATCTTTGCCTTAGTTCAAGCTTATGCAAAGTTTTTATGTTAGACACAAACAATTAAGTTTACATGTGGCCACCATGAAATCCTCCTAGCATGATTTGTTAGCCCTAGACATTATTATGATATGTTTCTAACCCTAATTTTGTATTGGTACATTCTCATATAAATAACATTTTCTCAAAATCCACTGTTTCAAATTTTTACAGAATGACGCTTATTTGTGAAAGTCCACTACCCCATTCATGTAGCTCTTTGGTTATGATAAGGCATATATCATAATTTTGCAACAATTACATAGGCACCTACTAATTCCAATGTTATGGTGTCATGGTGCCATGTCATAGAGGACCCATGGTTCAAGTTATTGGGAGATGTGAAGTTGTTTGTTTGACTGCTTTAGACATTATTGGATCATCATGTACTTATGGGTGGTCCTTGCCATGAATTTTATAGATTTACTAAATTTAAGCTTTATCCCACCCAACATGCAAATTGATTAGTTGCCTAATTTCCCTGTAACCATCGAGCTAATCACTCTGTTTCATATTGTCTTTAAAATAACTTTTCACCTTTTTTCATTGTCAAGGTGACATAATAACTTGAATTCACGCATTAAAAAGAAGCCAATATTAAATTTTATTTTGTATTTTGAGTATTCCACATCATAGTAGTCTTTATGATATTTCTAACGATGCCAAGTTGCAACAAATTTGAATTTGTTTGGCAGAGTTTTGCCCAAAAAATTTGTAAGTATCAGGGGACTTTGAGTTTCAACACTTACCTTCGAGTCTTAAAATTCCAACTTGTCTACCTTGATTTGAAACATTGAATCACCCATAATAGAGTACTTGTTCAGGTATTTTGTGCATTGGTCACACACCTACCTTTGGCTTCTATATAGTATAGTAAAGTTGTTGATGGTTCAACCTTTGAGCAGATTCTCTCAACTGTAAAGATGAAAAATCCTCTAATGTTAAAATTCGTATTTTTTAATCTTGCTTTCTAGCACATTAATTTCTATTGCACAGTGAGTTTCTAAATATTTCTAACTATATATTATAGAAGAAGGCTAAATTTTCTACAATTTTCGACCTTTTGTGGTTTGCCATTATTGGAATCTGACAAGCCAATCTTTGCTAAAATTGCAATTTTGGATGGACGAGAATTTTGTTTTTAATGAAGAAATGGATTCAACACCCTCAAATGCACCCAACTACAATCACATTGTGAAATGTTAAGATATGATATCTACAATTCATCAATACAAAATGATTCCTACTAGATTTGAGGCAAAAATATCGGTTTCCCCCTCGTTATTTTGAGCTACTAGAAACGAGCCATTTTGTCATGTGTTTAGACTACTACTATATTATATGTTTGATTTTGACTTCCATTAACTGAATCGTAAAACTAACACCATTGAATTCCCTTGTCTGTAGAAAACCCTTCCCCTACTGCTATAGCACAGGGAAAACCTTTGTCTGTAGAAACCCTGAATATCCTACGGGGACAGAAACAAAAAATAGAAAAGACAAGATCTATTGTCGCGCAACTATGCCTTCCTCATTCTGGTTGTGAAATTACTACACATTTATTCCTGTTAAGCATTTGGGCATTTCGTCACTGCAATATTATTTAGGTCAGAGTATAAATCCGCAGAAGTTAATAAAAAAAAAGTATAATGGTCCTGCCGACACACTTATTTGGGGCCTGTTATCGTGCAGTTTGTAGCAAGGATAAAAGGCTTGAGGTTTTAAGGTCAAACTGGCGTAACAGGAACCAATCCCACCCAATGTCACCACAATGGGATGGTTCTTTCTATTTATGGTGGTAAGGCCTAGGGGAGATGTCCCCGGTGACCTGGGGTTTTGAGAAGGCAAAGGATTACATGATAAAGTAGTTATTCCCCCCTCACAAGTCACCACCGAGCAGATAGTCCTGGATAACTAGCCAATAAAGTAGAACCCCCAAAGAGATATACCTGCCTGAGACAAAGCAACAACAAATTGATATGTGCAAGCTAGCTCAAGGGGTTATTACTTCATATAAATCAATGACTATCTGATAAACATATAAGCAATTTGACAATAAATATTAACGAAGTCATTGTTTAATGAAAATTATGTCACTTCTTCAATAAATGTTGGAATAATGTGGCATTCAAAGCAATAAATCAACAATTCATTCAATTAATGCCTTTAATCACCATTCAATTGCTTATAAAGGAGAGCGTTTAGTTGCACAAAGGTGTTAATATCAAGAGATGACGACAACACTTAGTCAATAGGGTTAGTTTATAAGCTAGGGTTAGTGTAGTTAGGGTTTCATTCAATGTATTGAGGGTAGTTTGTGATCAAGTTCACTTCAACGCATGAGGTCTTTAGATCAGTGCCTTAGGGTTAATGGAGTCAAATAGTAGTGACGCAAGAGCTAAAGGAGGCAAAGGTGTAAACGACTAAGGACTAGAGGGAGGATCCTTGAGGTGTTGCTAAGGCAAGGCCTCAAATTCAAAACCCTAGGGGAGAGAGGCTCACCTTGGTATAGGAGAACTAGGCGTCGGTGCTCTCTCCTTCCTTAACTCGGTGGCAATCAAAACTAGCTGATGATGAAGCATCAAACCAAGACTAGAGGGTTTGATGAAGCAAAGTGTTGCTACAGCAAGGCTCTACCAGAAAACCCTAGAAAAATCATCCCAAAGTGTAGAAAACCTAGGTTTAAGGCATCTCCTTCTTCTCAGCTTATAGATAGTATGACTAGCAATAAATGAAGAGAGAAAGAGCGTGTAGCAACAACTAGGCTAATGTGGAAGCAAACTAACATGCAATGCAAATGGTATAATACACGAATGCAAAATGCCTACTTACTTGTGCTTACCTGTGGAGTCAGTTTCCTCGACCCTGGTGGGGTTTGAGGAGGTGCCCGCTGATCGGTAATGGGCACCTTATTCCTTCCAAAGTGGAAAAATAGTAGGAGTCATCAACTGATTCTCTTCCAACTTTGAAAGGTATGAGCCATGACTGAGTGCTTCCTTTGAGATTAGTTGGATCTCCCTTCTGGGTATCCCACATCCACACTACATCTCCTTCCTTTTACTTCCTTATCTTGTATTTGGTTGTCCCTTGGACGACCCTGGTGTATTGTGCAGAGGGAGGAGGGTGGGCTTCTGCTGCAAATACTTCTTGCTGGGATGGATGAATCTGCACATTGTCTTTTGGTCTTTTTAGTATCTTCACAGTCCCAGTTTCTTTGTCTTTGAATTCATTTAGGAGTTGTTGGTACTCTTCCTTTTTGGGCCATTTAATTTGATCAAAGTCTTCTTCTGTTGCAAAAGGCATATCTTCTCAAGAATACTTTTGAAGAGTTTGCATGATCTCATCATATGCCTTGTCATTTTTGACGCGGTGATTAGTTTCTTGCACATGGGTTTCGGTTACTGGCTCATTTAGGAGATGACCTATTATTCCATATTTCAAAGGTAATTCTATAAAGGAGAGGTCCATCTCAAGGGTGCCACGCAACATTGAGGAAAATTTCCTAGACAACAACATTCCCCACACATCTAGGACGTCTACTATCACGATGTCAATGTGGATTACCTTCTCAGGGTACTCTTTAAGGCAAACTTCCACATTCTCAACTATCCATGTGTGGGTATGGATTTAGATTCGAAGCCACATGACACATTCCGGTAAGGGCGTGTGACTTTCAACCCTAATTGTTGCATGACTTTAAGGACATTATGTTGGCACCTGCCCCTGTGTCCAACATGCAATTGTTGAGGTTCTTGTTGTTCATTATTAAAGTCATAAAGAAAGGAGGATTTTCCCCATATTGGACCCTGAAGTGATTGGCTTGCAACATGATAGGAGGGTCCATGGGTCCATCTGATTCCTGAAAGAAATTGTCAAAACATTTTTTGATCGATGGGACCTTAATGACTTCCTTCATGGGGATAGTTACATGCATCTTGGATAGTGCCCCCTCAAAGTCAAATTTTAAGTTAGCCCCTTCATTCTTGGACGTCTTGGGGAGAAGTACGTCTAGTGGGGGTTTTGTTTGTTCAGTGGCAGGTTGGTTCATATTTTTTCTCCTATATACCTGGAACTCTTGTTTCTTTAGCTTTTCTCTTGATTCCTGGTCTAGGTTGTTTATTATTTCCATTCTGGCTGACTTGGCTTCTTTTTTCAAGGCCTCTTGATGTTCTTCAGCCGTGATATTTATCCGAGGGCCTTCCATGAGATGGCCTATATTGTTCACTTGTTGATGGCCATTATCACTGTAAGGAAATTCATTCTCCCAATGTGCTTCGCTGCATTCTAAGCACCAAGGGTTTTCATCGACAACGTTTGTAGGGGCTAAGGTGTTTGGAACTTCTTGCTCATTCTTTGGTTTATAAAATTGGTTCCCCTTTTGAAATTGCCCCTTATACGGGACCCTGGGTGCTTAGTTCTGGGATCTTTGTAAGTTGACGATCCTACTCATCATTTGTTCCTGATTCTTTATGATACCATCCATTGAAGCTTGTAATTTTGCAATACTGGAACACATGTTTGAGGTAGGTTCGGTATTGTGGACTATCTTTGGTTTGGTGTCCACTTTGCCCCTTGGATTTGCAAAAGGCTCAATCTTGGACGAAAGGAGGTTGCCCTCAATTCTAGTAGCGAGTTCTTGGGCTTATTGAATTGATTGGGGGTTTTTGTCCCTGAGAAGATACCCTAATTGGCCATTGAAAGACTTGGTGTAGATATGGACAAGGTAATCATCTTTTAGATGATGGCTCGCAGGGATGTTTTGCAACAAGGTTTCAAACCTAGTATGGAACTCCTGAATAAACTCATTTTCATGTTTCCAAAGGGTATTTAGCCGGGTAAGAAGCATGTTAGGGTCTTCTTTGATACTCCACCTTTTGAGAAAAGCTTCTTTTGGTTTGTCCACGGTTTTCATGCTACCATCGGGAAGGCTTAGGTACCAACGCCTTGAAGCATCGTAGAGAGTAGCGGAAAACAACTTCATGACTAAGTCTTCAACATCATCACTAATGGGATGAAGCTGAAAAAATGCCCAAAAGTTGCTCATGTGCTCTTCGGCACTGATTTCATAAGTACCGGTAAATTTAGGCAACCACTTCTCATACTTGGGTGGCATTTGCCTAGGATAACTTGGTATGTCTGACATGTCTAGTGGTTTGAAAAGAGTAGATGACCATTGTATTTTATAGTTGGCTGGGTTTGTTGTAGTGGTTTGATAACTAGACATGGTTTTCAAAGGAAGGCTCTTTCCGAAAAGTGATTTTATAACAGGAGAGTTCTTGGGAGGCTTCCTTCTGAAAGATAAAGGAGGATTATTGAACCTCTTTGTGGTTTATGGAGTCGTACTTGAAACTATCAAAGAAAAAGGGAAAACACCCTAGTGGAGTTGTCAGGTAAGCTTGTAAGATAAGGATTCTAGAGGCAAGGCTTACCGAAAAGTGTCATCTTGAGGAGAATTGACTTAGTGTTCCTCGACAATGACGCCAAAATGTTATCGTACAGTTTGTAGCAAGGGTAAAAGGATTGAGGTTTTAAGGTCAAAGTGGTGTAACAGGAACCAATCCCACCCAATGTCACCACAATGGGATGGTTCTTTCTATTTAGGGTGGTAAGGCCCAGGGGAGACTTCCCCGGTGACCTGGGGTTTTGAGAAGGAAAAGGATTACATGATAAAGTAGTTATTCCCCCCTCACAAGTCACCACCGAGCAGATAGTCCTGGCTAACCAACCAATAAAGTAAAATCCCCAAAGAGATATACCTGCCTGAGACAAAGCAACAACAAATTGATATGTGCAAGCTAGCTCAAGGGGTTAATACTTCATATAAATCAATGACTATCTGATAAACATATAAGCAATTTGACAATAAATATTGACGAAGTCAATGTTTAATGAAAATTATGTCACTTCTTCAATAAATGTTGGAATAATGTGGCATTCAAAGCAATAAATCAACACTTCATTCAATTAATGCCTTTAAGCACCATTCAATTGCTTATAAAGGAGAGCGTTTAGCTTCACAAAGGTGTTAATATCAAGAGATGACGCAACACTTAGTCAGTAGGGTTAGTGTAGTTAGGGTTTCATTCAATATATTGAGAGTAGTTTTTGATCAAGTTCACTTCAACGCATGAGGTCTTTAGATCAGTTCCTTAGGGTTAATGGAGTCAAATAGTAAGGACACAAGAGCTAAAGGAGGAAAAGGTGTCAACGGCTAAGGAATAGAGGGAGGAGCCTTGAGGTGTTGCTAAGGCAAGGCCTCAAAGTCAAAAACCTAGGGGAGAGAGACTCACCTTGGTGTAGGAGAACTAGGCCTCGGTGCTCTCTCCTCCTTCCTTAACTCAGTGGCAATCACGGCTAGATGATGATGAAGCATAAAACCAATACTAGAGGGTTTGATGAAGCAAAGTGTTGCTACAACAAGGCTATACTAGAAAACCCTCGAAAAATTGGCCCAAAGTGTAGAAAACCTAGGCTTAAGGCATCTCCTTCTTCTCAACTTATAGATAGTACGACTAGCAATAAATGAAGAGAGAAAGAGAGTGTAGCAACGACTAGGCTCTCTCCTTCTTCAATCAATGGCTGAAAATTCTCTCAATGGGGACATGAGACAAGGACCTACTTGTGTGCTTGTCACCTAGGGTTTTGTTCAACAAAATTATAAACATATGCAAGAAATAAAACTACAACCATTCATTCAAGAAGTTTTGCAGAAAAATACTTACATATCATGAAGAAAAATCATTGCAAACCCTAGTTGTAACACCTTCCATTAAGAGAAATGCCAAACTATGCCAAAAATATCCTCCTTCAACAAGTGCGCATCACTAAATCAACCAATAACCCAAGAGAGGGTGCAAATTTTAGACCTCCTTAAGGAGTGAGTAAGTTTGATGAAAAAATGAAGGTGAAAACCCTTCATTTATACAATATCATGACCTAAATTTACATTTTAGGTCATGTAAAAGGCCGACATGGCCAAAATACTAAATCATACTATTTTTACATTAAAATTTTAAATCAAAACCCTCATCAAGCTGAAAAGAGACATCAAGCACCTCCAAAGGAGATGTTAGCCCCTTTTAGGGCAAATGTAGCATCCTGGAGCAAAACGTTAGCCCTCCTTGGGCTTGTCCTGTTAAAATATAGAAGATGGTGTGCTCGTTTTACCATTGACGATACCCTCGTCACCCAACCATAGGCCGAAGCCACCCTCCGAGCACCTTAACCTTGACTGAGAATTACTCCGGAAGCAAACCTTAGGCTAGATAGCCAAACAAGGTGTAGCGCATCTTCCTCCAAGGAT
>ML816502.1:292796-304332 GCA_009831015.1 Picea engelmannii
CTGGGAGATCCTTACAAAGTATGATGTTATGCTGTCATCCTCATTCATCTTCATGTCACAGAGCTCATTCTTTAGACTCATAACTTGTCCGATGTTTCTGACTGAGAAGAGATTTGTTAGGGCATCGTACATCTTCTTCGATGAGTCAAGATGGGAGATGTAGGGTATCAAGTGGTCTTTTATAGAATCCACTATGATACTCATGGCATTGATGTTAGCATTCTTGAACTTCACCATAGCTGCAACATTTTGTGGTTCCTTCTCTTCTCCTTCTTCAAACTTTGGCTTCACGATCTTTCCTTTCACGATATCCAACATTTTATTCTTGGCAAGGATGAGGTCAATCCTTGTCTTCCATGCTTTGAAGTTAGAGGCTCCATCTAACTTGTTCTCAGACTTCATAGAGTCAGTCATGGCTTGCTTGACTTGGTCAAACCCTAGATTTGACCAGAAATTCAAACTTCACGTCTTGGATTTCTGAGAGTACCAGGAGATGTGCTGGGCTAGGGTGCAATGATCTATCCGGAGATTAGGTCAATCCCTTCACTTAAGGTGCCTCAACAAGAGGTTTAGGGTTTCTGCAACTGCACCTGCTAGTAACCCTAGTTGCAGTGTCTTGGAAGCTGCTTCTGCTAGTAACCCTAGCGATAGTTTCTCAGTGAGCTCAATATCCTAGCGGCTATGTTTCCTTCCAGTGTTTAGACTTAATGAAGGAGGAGTGGGCCCATAACTTGTTAGAATATAGAAGATGGTGTGCTCGTTTTACCATTGATGATACCCTCGTCACCCAACCATAGGCCGAAGCCACCCTCCGAGCACCTTAACCTTGACTAAGAATTACTCCGAAAGCAAACCCTAGGCTAGATAGCCAAACAAGGTGTAGTGAATCTTCCTCCAAGGATAGCGCACCAACAATAACTGATCAGATAGTCCAAACCCTAGCCAAGAGATAGTCCAAGCCAACACTGAAACTGCTAGTTGCAACAGCTGCACCTGCAGCTCTCCTCCACACGTGCGCACCAAACTGGGAACTGCAGTGCGCACCACTTGCTGTCTGCAATTATGAGATGCTGTCAAATGAGAACTGGTGCCCTGTATTTATACTGGTTCTGCCATATTTGCTGGGGACGACTTCTCCTTCTGGATATGTGTCTGTTCAATATATTATTATTATTTCTGGCTGATTTCTTCTCTTGGAGGCTAATAATCTAATATAAATTATCTTCTTGAGCCGACAAGACTTCTAGGGTTATTAGCCAACTTATTAGGGTTTCTCTTGCTTCCCGGAGTCTTCTATTCTTGTCAGGTTCACAAGTGGAGTTAAATACCTCCTGCAACTACCATAATATTAACACGTCCATCATGCCACACGTGCCAATACTTTCCAGTCTGCCTCCGAAGATGTCCATTAGGCTGGATGACGTCATGGTCATCATGGGTGATGTCCCAGGCCTTCCAAGGCCAACGTTCCACCGAAAGAGGGTCAATCCCCCTAAGTCAAGTTCTGCCAAAGTGCTTCTGGTGGAACACCCTCTTCTTCTCTGGTGCAAAGCCCCTAGTCCATCCTTGTCCTATCTCTGCCCCCTGATGGGGTCTCAACATCAACCTAATGGGCTCTTCAGCCCCATGGAGGTCCGAACTGATCATCTCCCCATGTGTACCGGTCCAAATGACACTTTTCCGTTGGGCATGGTCCTACACATCAAAATCTATGCCTTCCATGGGCTCATCAGTCACAGGGATCATAGCAATGTCAATCACATCTCATCATCAATATTATTAAACATGTGCATAAAATCCCTAATACATCAGTTAACATCTCAAAGATGTTACACAAGCCTACAATACAAACTTGGAGAAAAGGACAAGGCATCCTATTGGGCTAGTGTCCACTGGAAAAGGAAAGTTCCCGGAAGAGACCTCTTCCAAGCCATGTAAGTGGGTGATTTGGTCAGGGGAAGTCCAAGCATTTGGGTGCAATGAGGGCCAAGGATGAAAGAAATGTTACATGTGGGTGCCTTTGTTAGAAGGCGAGCTGTACCTATCCTTGATGCATTCTTTCCAATCCCATTCTTGCCTTTTATTCTTATTATTTTCATTATTTTCTCTTTTATTTTTTTTCCTTTTTTTTTGTTCAAGACCTAATCAGGGGACACTGCCCTGGCGTGGTGACCAGTGGTGGTGGGGTTACCCATAATTACTTTCACAGAAATGAGAAGGCTGGCTCGTGATGAGACCCCCTTTCCCTTGGCCATGCAACCAAGAGTCACTGCTCGAGCATGGTAACCAGCTGGTGGAAATGTCATACTACTAGGTACCCATGGACCTAATAGGCTGACTCGTGATGAGACCCCCTATCCTCTGGTTAAGTCTTGTTTTATTATTTTTCCGAGTCCCCTTTATTTCTTTATGAGAAGCCTTTTATTTCTTTCTCGGGGATCCCTGGGCGAAGCATCTCAAGGTTTTATTTTTAGGCTTTTGTCTTTTACCAACTTGCTTTCACCTTCTGGGCCTTTATCCCCTTCTTCGCACGAGATAAGGTGTAGTCCTGAAAATAGGTCAACCCAGTGCCTGGACAAGTGGAATGGGATAAGTGAGCGGGAAAGAAGATGAAACAATGGTGCTATGATGGGAGCGGACGATGGATTTTCAGAAATCCCCCCAGTGGCAAGCCAAAACCTACAGACACAGGCTTGTTAGGGCACCTTGTCAACCCCCCCAAACATGGTCAAATGGGCAAGTGTATCATCCAAGTAGTTGTTAGAAATAAAAGGAATCTGATGCATACATTCAATGGTTTTGATGATCAAAGTGACACATACCATGATACCTAGACTAATTACCTCATGGAGCAAGAACCATCTCTGACACAGGAGCAAGCCGATGGTGATGGATGCTGCTATTCCTGACAAGACAAAGATGCTGGAAGAAAGAAAAGGTGTGCCCTCCAGGGCCATGCTAAATTCAATCCTGCTCTTGGTACTCCATGTCTAGGATCCGTGGGCCTCGATACATGATCTCCTAGTTATCCCTAAAAGTGGGGGATAACAGGACCTATCCCACTGGGTTCCTCTCTTCGCCCCTCTTCCAGTGATACCTATCATTTTTAACACAATTTTTTTTTGTGGACCCGACCCGTCTTTGACATCCTTATTTGGCTTCGATCCCTTTGGATCCTCCTTTTCACCCTGATCGCATTGGTACCTATCATTTGGCACCCTTTTTTCTCTGTGGTCCCACCCACCCCTCCAGATCCATTTTGTTTCCTCTATACCATTTTCCTGCTCCTTTGTCGAAATGACTACCACAAGAGCCCAAGAACTCAATTCCTTGATTTTTGACAACCACCAACACAAGGAAGACATCAAGCATATCAATGCCAACATTAGCTCCATCAATTCAATGATTAAGATCCTTAAGGACCAATGTTCCCACTTCAAAGACCTCCAGGAACAATGTTCCTATATCAAAGACCTCAAAGAACACTTCCTGGGCCGTTCCCAAAATCCTTCCTCTTCTGAACAACCATCTTATCAGGATGACCATGACTCTTCACATTACCAAGGCCCTCATACTACCTACTTTTCCTGATACCTCCGCCCTCCTAGAAGTGAGGTGAAGAAATTTGATGGATCGTATCCTATAGGATGGGTCACCCAAATGGAACATTATTTCTCTTTGCATGGCATTACTAATGATTTAGCCAAGCTTCGTTATGGTGTCCTACATCTGAATCCGAAACGATGACAATGGTGGCAATGGCGAAAAAAGGCACGCCAAGGGTTCTTTCTTGGGCACAGTTTATGGCCGAACGTTATGACCGCTTTGACTTTGAAACCCACCATTTAGGCCGTTTGACCAAGTTAAAGAAGTCTGGGATAGTGGAAGACTTTATTGCTGCATTTGACCACTTGGATTTCAAAATGGAGGGCACGTCAGATGCTTTCTTTAGGGAATGCTTTATCAGTGGCCTCAAAGATGAAATTCATGCCCATGTCCTCATGGCACGAACCTCATGATCCAAGGAAGCCCAACAGATTGTGTCCCCCCATACCCACAAACCCTCTTTTCCTCCTCGCCCTAAACCCACAAAATTTTCCCCTCCTATACTTCCCCTCAAGATCCAGAAATTAAGCAGGGATGAAATGGTTGAACGTCAACTCAAAGGTATTTATTATAATTGTGATGACAAATATTTTCCCGGACACAAGTGTAAATAACAAAAGATTTTTATGGTTGTGACCGAGGATCTTTCTGAAGAAGATGTTGTTGTTCCTACTGTGGAGGAACTAACACCCTCTTCTGACCTCACCCCACCCTCTGACCCACCATACATTGACCTGGTGATTTCACTTAATGCCCTCACTGGCTTCTCTGCTCCTCAGACTCTCAAATTGATTGGTTACATAAAAAATAGGAAAGTCATCATCCTTGTGGACAATGGTAGCACTCATAACTTTATTCATTGCCACATTGCCCGAGAAGTCAAATGTTACATCCATGCCGTCAATAATTTTCAAATCATGATTGCCAATGGTGGTTCCATGAAATGTGGGGGACGATGTGAAAATGTGCGACTCCAAATTGGTCAGTATCACCTGAAATCCCATATGTTTTCTATAGACATGGGTGGCTGTGACATTGTTCTTGGTGCCGAAAGGTTAAGCACTCTAGGCCCCACTCTCATGGATTTTAAGGACTTAACCATGCAATTCCAACATGAGGGACAACAATATAAGTTCCAAGGCATCACCGCAGGCTCGCCTGAGATCATTAGTTCCCATCGCATGGAAAATCTCCTCGAAAAAGGTCATTCGGGAATTATAGCCCAATTCCACTCCATTCATGTTGTTGAGACACCTTCTGTGCATCCCGACCTCCAATCTATCCTCTGCCGCCACCATGTTGTTTCTAACACTCCCCAAGAACTTCCCCCTTCCGGTGGAGTCCATGATCATTCCATCCCTCTCATCCCGGATAGTCTTCCTTCCAATGTTCAGCCTTATCATCATCCCTTTTCCCATAAGAATGAAATTGAGATTTTTTTTCATGAATTACTAGAAGCCGGTGTTATCTGTCCCAGTACTAGCCCCTATTATTCCCCTGTGGTCATGGTACTCAAGAAAGAAGGTACTTGGTGCATGTGTCCTGAGTTCCACACCCTCAACAAAATCAAAATCAAAGACAAATTCCCCATTCCTGTCATTGATGACCTCTTGGATGAATTGCGTGGTGCTCAGTACTTCACTAAATTGGATCTACGTTCTGGATACCACCAGATCCATATGAAAGCAAAAGACATTCCCAAGACCACATTTCGCACTCATGAGGGTCATTATGAATTCTTGGTAATGCCCTTTGGATTGTGTAATTCTCCTTCCACTTTCCAAAGTCTTATGAATCATGTCTTCCGTCCTTTTCTCCATCATTTTGTCTTATTTTACTTTGATGATATTCTCATCTATAGTAAAACTTGGCCATCCCATCTCTCCCATGTGAATCAAGCTCTCCATATACTCTCTAAACATCAAATTTTCCTCAAACAATCTAAATGTGACTTTGGTGCCTCAGAAGTAGAATACATCGGTCATATTGTCGGCAAGGATGGTGTCCTAATGAATCGTAAGAAAATTGAATCTATGCAAGATTGGACTCACCCTAAAAGTCTTAAGAGCTTGCATGGTTTTCTGGGTTAAACAGGATATTATAGGAAGTTTGTTCTGAATTATGGAAATATTGCAGCTCCTCTCACTTCCCTCCTTAAAAAGAATACTTTCACTTGGACTTCAGCTGCAGGTCATGCCTTCAAAGCCCTAAAAGATGCTATGCGATCAACCCCTGTCCTAGCCCTCCCAAAATTCACAAAGACATACGTATTGGAATGTGATGCTTCCGGGAAAGGAATTGGAGCCGTCCTCATGTAAGATGGCATGCCCTTGGCCTTCATTAGCAATAAACTTTCAGAGCAATATTTGGGCCAATCCATTTATGAAAAGGAAATGTTATCTATTCTGCATGCTGTGGATCTCTGGCGTCCTTATTTATTGGGTCAACGATTTCAAATCAAAACTGATCATCAGAGTCTCAAGTATTTCCCAGAACAACAAATTTTCCCAGGCGCAAATAAAATGGGTGACCAAGCTATTTGGATTGATTATGAGATCATTTACAAGAAGGGCAAGGAAAATGTAGTGGCCGATGCTCTTTCCTGGAAATATGAAGAAGACGGGTCCCTTTTATCCCTCTCCTTCATTGTACCAGATTAGCTTCAAGATGTTCGTCAGGAATGGTTGCAAGACCCCAAAATTTCTAGCCTGCTCCACCAATTGCAACACAATTCTTTAGTTTCTCCAGGGTACTCTTGGCATAATGAAGAGATTCACTACAAAGGCCGTTTGTATTTATGCAAGAAATCCCAACTTAAATCCACAGTGCTTTTTGAACTTCGTGCCTCACCCACAACCGAGCATTCAGGGTTTACCAAAACCTATGAACGAGTCAAACGCTCTTTTTTCTGGGAGGGTATGAAACATGATGTAGTATTCCAGATATAAAATAGTATGCAAAATTGAAATAATTAGCTAGAAATGGTAGAGAAACAATGATATAACCAGAACAATACCACAATAATACCATAATAACACCAAAAAGAGCACTTTGATTACTGAGAGCAATGTTCACTTGCCTCTCCGAGGGGGAAACCTCTAGCAGAGCAGAGCTCTATTACAATAATATCCAAGACAAAACTTCTCATACCCTCTACTCCTATTTATACTAAAAATGTCTATCCAAAAGAACAATCTAGAGGAAGATCCTTCTAGAAGCGGAAGCTTCTATTAGGTCTTCTTACATTTGACTTATTCTTCCTTATTGCTAGGCCTTATTAATATTGGCCTTTATTACATGGAAATATATTATTATACCTACGTGAGGGGTTAGATCCCTAACATGTCTCCCCCCTTAAAAACAACCTTTTCCTCAAGGCTTGAGATGAGGAAATTGCTGCAGAATGGTAGTTGTGTCCCAAGTGGCATCTGCTGGAGTTGTATCTTTCCACTGGACTAACACTTCCTTGATGGTTCACTGACGTATATGATGCTCACGCTGGTCCAAAACTGCTTGTGGCTATAACCAAATGGAGCCTTCTTCGTCCAACTCAGGAAGGTTGGTTTGAGTTTGACACTTAGTTCCAATCACCTTCTTTAAGCAGGAAACATGAAAAACAAGATGGAGCTTAGAATTACTGGGCAAAGCTAATTGATAGGCCACTTGTCCCACATTCTTGAGAACGGTATAAGGACCATAAAATTTTGGCACTAGTTTCTGACAATGGTCAGCCTTGACGAAATTTTTCTTATAAGGTTGCAGTCGAAGAAAGACATGATCTCCTTCTGCAAATTGACGTTCAAAGCGACTTTGATCTGCTTGTTGCTTCATGTGATTCTGGTCCATGAACAAATTCTCTTTGAGGGTATGAAGAATAGACTCTCAAACTGTAAGTGTTTGGTCAACCGCCCGGACCTTCTAGACACTTGGAAAGTATGAGAGAACTAAAGGTGTCTTTTGTCCATATACTGCTTCAAAAGGAGTAATGTGGGTAGTTGTATGGTAAGAAGTGTTGTACCACCATTCAACTAGTTGTAACCATTGAGCCTACTGATTTTTCCGTTCCAATGCAAATTACCTCAGATATGTTTCCAAACACTTGTTGACAACTTCAGTTTGTCCATCAGTCCGGGGATGATAAGTTGTGTTGAGATGCAATTGGGTGCCTTGTAGCTTGAACAATTCTTGCCAAAAATTGCTGGTGAAAGTGGGGTCGCGATCAGAAACAATAGAATGAGGCATGCCATGAAGATTGAAGACCTGATCCATGAAAAGTTGAGCCACAATGGAGGATGTAAATGGGTGTTGAAGAGCACAAAAATGAGCATACTTGGAAAGACGATCAACTACCACCATGATGACGGATTTATTGCTCAATTTAGGTAATCCCACAATAAAATCCATAGAGATATCTCTGCAAATAGTAGGTGGAATCAGAAGCGATTGTAGTGTGCCATGATCTTTGACTATTTCGCCCTTGTTGTGTTGACTAACATCACATTCTGCCACAAAATTGTGAACGTCCCGTTTCATACCATACCAGAAAAAAAAGAACGTTTGACCCGGTCATAGGTTTTGGTAAACCATGAGTGACCAATGGTGGGTGTAGCATCAAGCTTAGAAAGTACCGTGGATTTAAGTTTTGATTGTTTAATTAAATATAAACAGCCTTTGTATCGAATCTCATCATTGTGCCAAGATTACCCTAGGGAAACTGGAGAATTGGCTTGAAATTGTTGTATCAAATGCAAAATTTTGGGATTCTGTAGCCACTCCTGGAGATCAACTTGGAGCCAATATGGTACAATGAAGGAGATGGAAAAAAGGGACCCTTCATCTTCATATTTTCTGGAAAGTGCATCAATAACCACATTGTCTTTGCCTTTCTTGTAAATTATCTCATAATCATATCCAAAGAGCTTAGTCACCCATTTTTATTGCTATGGGAAGGAAAGGCGTTGTTCTAGAAAATACTTGAGGATTTGATGATCTGTCTTAATTTGGAAGTGCTTCCCCAATAGATAAGGGCCCCAAAGATTCACTCCATGCATAATAGCAAACATTTCCTTTTCATAGATTGATTTTCCCAAATTTTGTTTTGATAGTTGTTTGTTGGTAAAGGCCAAAGGTCGACCCTCTTACATAAGGACTACTCCAATTCCTTTCCCAGAAGCATCACATTCCAGGAAAAATCTCTTTGTGAAATCAGGAAGGGCCAGGACTGAAGTGGTGCACATGGTCGCCTTCAAGTTTTGAAATGCCCGAGCAGCTGCGGGAGTCCAAGTGAAATAATTCTTTTTAAGGAGAGTAGTGAGAGGTGCCACAATCTTTCCATAATTCTTAACAAACTTGCGATAATAACCTGTTAAACCTAGAAATCCACACAATATTTTGAGAGTCTTTGGGTGAGACCAATCCTATATAGCTTCAATATTTTAAGGATCCACCTTGACACCGGCCTTGCAAACAAGATGACCCAATTAATCGACTTCTGAGGCGCCAAAAACACATTTAGATTGTTTGAAGAAAAGTTGGTGCTGAGAGAGTAGAGTGAGAACTTGATCCACATGAACAAGATGGGTTGTATAGGTTTTACTATAGATGAGGATATCATCAAAGAAAACTAAGACAAAATGATGGAGAAAAGGACAGAAGACATGATTCATGAGGCTTTGGAAAGTAGAGGGAGCATTACACAAGCCAAAGGGCATGACCAAAAACTCATAGTGGCCCTCATGAGTTCGAAATGCAGTCTTAGTAATGTCTTCCTCGTTCATACGTATCTGGTGGTAGCCAGAAGGAAAATCAAGTTTAGTAAAGAATGAGGCACTGCTCAATTCATCCAAGAGGTCATTAATGACATGAATGGGAAATTTGTCTTTAATGGTGAGTTTGTTGAGGGCGGGAAGTCAGGACACATGTGCCAAGAACCTTCTTTCTTAAGGACCATGACCACAAGAGAAGAGTAGGGGCTCGTACTAAGACAGATACCACCTGCGTTGAGCAATTCTTGAACAATTTTCTCAATTTCATTTTTTTGGGAACATGGACGACGATAGGGATGAATATTGGGAGGAAGGCTGCCGGGGACAAGGGGAATGGAATGATCATGAACACCACGGGAAGGAGGGAGTCCCTGAAGAGTGGAAAAAACAACTTGATGTTTAGAGAGGATGGATTGGAGGTCTTGCGGTACATAGGGTGTCTCAGTGGCTTGAATGGAATGGAGTTGTGCAATAATGCCAGAATGACATTTTTTGAGAAACTTTTCCATGCGATGGGAACTGATAATCTCCGAGGAACTGACGATGATGCCTTGGAAATTATATTTTTTGCTCTCCTAGTCGAATTGCATGGTTAATTCCTTAAAATCCAGAAGAATGGGACCCAAAGTCCTTAGGCATTCTGCACCCAACGCAATGTTGCAACCGCCCATTTCAATAGAAAACATATGATATTTCATGTGGTACTGACCAATTTGGAGACAAACATTTTCACAACGCCCTCCACATTTCATGGACCCACCATTGGCAATCATGATTTGAAAATTATTGATGACACAAATATAACAATTAGTTTCTTGGACAATGCGGCTATGAATACAATTATGGGTGCTTCTACTATCAACAAGAATGATGACCTTCCGATGCTTAATGTAACCAATTAGCTTGAGGGTTTGGGGAGAAGAGAATCCAATGAGAGCATTTAGGGAAATGACTGGTTCAACTTTGGGAGGGTCAGAGGGAGGGATCATGTTAGTGGGTTCAGGTGACGCAGCCAGAAGGGGAGCCTCAACATTGTCTTTCGAAACATCCTCCGAGATGGCCATAAAAATATTTTGTTACTTACATTTGTGCCCAGGAAAATATTTTTCATCACAATTATAACAAAGGCCTTTGAGTTGGCATTCAACCATTTCTTCCCTAGTCAATTTCTGGATCTTTAGTGGAGTAGGAGGATTGGGAGTGACTGGTTTAGTACGAGGAATAAAGGAGGGTTTTTGGTTTTGAGAAGAGACAACATGTTGTGCTTCATTAGCTCTTTTAGTAGCGTCCACCCAACTCTGAGGCCGAGCCATGAGGACATGGGAACAAATCTCATCCTTGAGGCCACTGATAAAAAATTCTCGGAAAAAGGCATCAGCCATGCCCTCTGTATGGAAATCCAATCCCCCAAAAGAGGCTATAAAGTCTTCCACTGTGCAAGATTGTTTCAACTTTGTAAAACGACCTAAGTGGCTGGTGTCAGTGTCAAAATGTTCATAAATCTCTGCCACAAATTGTGTCCAAGCCACATACCCTTGGCGGGCATTTTTTCTCCATTGCCACCATTGCCAATGTTCTTGATATAGATGGAGAACACCATACTGGAGTTTGGCCAACTCATCTGTAATGCCATACAAAGAGAAATAATGTTCCATTTGAGTTACCCATCTAGTGGTATACGAGCCATCAAATTTGGTCACATCCACACGCGAAAGGCATAGGTCACGCTGACGGGTCTAAAAATTATGGGAATGAGAGGAAGTTTCACCTTCGGGTTGCAAAAGTGGGTCAGATTAGGGAATATCTGTAGGGATATGCAACTTGGCGGAGATCATCATAGTGAAGGAGGAAACCTGGGTATTGAAGGATTCGAGCTAGGTAGAGAGGTCCTATTTGATGTCCTCCATTTTGGTGTCGATGGAGGAATGCATGTTTTTATTGATGGTGGCACCATTGGCACTGAGCTGTCTCACTTCTTGTTGGGTTTCTATGAAATTAGAGTACAAGGAATTAAAGCGAGCTTCCAAGTCTTGACTACGGGTGTGGACCATGATGAGGAGGGAAAATGAAAATGGGCGTGTGGGACCACATAGAAAATGGGTTATGGGTGAAATGTATCACAATGATTAGGACAACGAGGGGAATCCAATGAGGTAAAGCCCAAA
>ML816502.1:313512-340780 GCA_009831015.1 Picea engelmannii
GCATTTACTTCACCATCATATATGGGCAACTCAAATTTAACATCAAGTTTTAACAATGGCATTTCATTCTTATGCTTATGAACATGTTTCTTTGTATTAGATTTAGAACTTGAACTTGAAGAAGAAGGAGAAGAAGGAGGTGAAGGAGGAATATGAGGATGATCCTCTTCCTCTTCACTTTTTCCCTTTGAAGATTCACCCAAAACTGGTCTCTTTCGTTCCAAGTAATCATCGTACAAAACTTTCACCATCTCCAACATAGCAAGGAAAGTTTTCCGGAACTCTTTCTCATCCTGAGAAAGCCCTTCTTTCGATGCCATCTTCTCGCTGTGAGAAGCTCTCTTTCTCAATCCAATTAATGGATTCTCTGAAACAAGATTTCCTTCACCACGCTGTAGATTTTCCCTGGTTAACATG
The DNA here is from genome assembly GCA_009831015.1 of Picea engelmannii. Classification (NCBI taxonomy): domain Eukaryota; kingdom Viridiplantae; phylum Streptophyta; class Pinopsida; order Pinales; family Pinaceae; genus Picea; species Picea engelmannii. The sequence continues at coordinate 313,930 of ML816502.1, forward strand.
CAAAACTCAAATCCAAACGTCAACTAGCTCTGATACCACTTGATCCGAAAAGATCTTTTAATGACTGTGGTTGAGTTTTTAATTGCATGTGTTAATTAACCATTTGAGAAGCTTTAATGAAAGAATGAGGAAATAAGAGGAATTATGACAGCCATATACATATATGCAGATCTGAAATGAAGTAATAAACAACAAACCATAACAAGAGAAGTGATAACGGAGTTCGACACAAAATTGCCTACGTCTCCGGGCCTTTGTCTCTGTGGGGGAGGCTTCTTTATTTTTGTTCAAAGCTCAAAAAATACATCGCAGCAGTGCCATTTGGCTACAAGACTGATCTGGTCATGTTCTTCCAGATCTCTAGAACTCAACAAAAGAAACGACATGCAAAACGGATGACTGGAGCTCCCAGAAATGGCCCGCAAGCATCTGCTCCTCAACAACTTCCCTGCATAAAAATGGCTTTGGCTTGGCTTCCCTTCAACATAACTCTGCTCTGACTGTCCTCTATGGCCTCAAATAGGCTTAGTTTATATAGATCTGAAGTTGGTTATCCATCCCCAACTTCCTCCCAAAATCTGGCCTCCAAAAATGCCCAATATCTCCCAAAAATGGCCAAAATCCATTATTACAGGCTAAAATCAATTAAAACCACTATAATAAAGTTAAAAAAAAACCCAAAATATGCATAGATAGGGCGCAGTCCCTTTTTGTAGGGCTCCTGGTCACCAATAATGCGCCATGTGGCCAAGTTCTTATCCTTAACACGCTGCCCCCCCGAAATATGGCACCCGGTCTTGTGTGAAGGCCATATGGTTGAGCCCTATTCCTATGTGCGCACAACCACTCCTCCTTTTGGTGTAGCTACCCCGGATTCGCGATGGTGGTTATATGGAGGAACCGAAGTCCAAGGGCTAGGCCCTTTCCAAATCCGCACGCATAGTGGTTATGCTCTGGCGCCCGTGCCCTTAGCCACTGTGGTCACATGCAAATAATGCAATCGTGGGCTGGGGCTAAGCCCCAGCCCTTTCCGCCTCCCACTAAACTTTCAATCAAAGTTAAATAAAATATTTTCCATTTGACTAATAAGAAACACCAGCAGGTCGGGTGGTAAGCCTGGTCCTGCCAGTCCATAGCTCGGAGGAGGTTGGGGGTTCGACTCTGGTGGAGACCCCAAAATTTTGCATAACATCGGAGAGCCAACCAGAAGGTGCCATGTGGCAGACCATGACTGGGCCACGTGGCACCACGTTATTCACTCGAACTGATGCCACTTGTCAACAACTGACTGGTCCACTTGTCTATTGAGTTGTCAGCTCCGTACTACCATGTCACTGCCCTGTCAACATGCCACTGTGTCTGCCACGTCAGCCTATGCCACATGTCACCCTTGCAGTGGTGACACGTGTCACCCTTTGACTGGTCCAATCCATTGCTGTATGCCCTATCATCTGCCATGTGTCTGATCCAGGAGCTACCACGTCAGCTGTACGTCTATACGTCTTGTACAGTCAGCCTGCCACGTGGACTGTATGGACTGTACAATCACCCCTTTTTTTTACTTGTTTGGGTTTTCGATCAGAATGCGATATCTTTCGCATACGGAGCCTGTTTGATGAAGTAAATATATGGCCAGAATCGGGAAGACGAGATAGACGTAATGGAATTGGTTTCGTCTGATTCTGAGCACTTTCATTTTTGAGCCTTTATTAGCCCTGACAGGCTCCTGGATCCGATTCTGGATCATTCTAGTCATGAATTCTTTTAACTCTTGCTTCTTCTGTTCTAAAACTTCTTCTTCTTCTTTCCTTCTGGCCTAATCTCTTTCAATCCAAGGTTTTCCTAGTAGCATGGTAAATGGGGCATTGTATTTATTGAATTTAACAATCTCAAAATCTTCCTCTGTCAAAGCTCTATTGACAGTCATAGGTATCTTGGCAAGTCTCCCACAGAAGGTTATCAATTTTCCTATAAATAATCCTATTCCTCCCAATGAGGGAATCATAGCAGGCATTCCTAAAATTTCCCAAATTCTTTCTGTCATAATATTCACCTGTGTTTCCTCATCCAGAACACAGTCAACGTCGAAGTCTCCTATTCTTGCTTCAAAGAATTCTTTTTCTTTGAAGATATCTGATAAGTTGACATGTCGGTGGTCATTCAAGGTTTCTCTTATCTGTAGCAATACTCTCTCTGATTCTTTCTAGGATTATGTCATAATCTTAGTTTCTGGATCCGCCTTAGGGATTTCTTGATTCATATTCATTTTTTCAACCTTAGCAATCATTCTAGGGCAATCCAAAACTTCATAGTTCATAGCTTTAAAACAAAGACAACTAGGTATTCTCCCAGGGCATTCCTTAGCAAGATGTCCGGGTTTTCTGCAAATGTAACAGAGGTTTAATCCTCTCTTTCTTTTAAATGATTCCCAACGTTTCCTATACTGTGCACTAGGATCATGGTAGCTAACCTGCAATTTTTTTTTTCTAGGATCCTGCATACACTTATTAGTTCAAATATCCTTTCTATGCATAGGTATAACATATTTTTCACTATTCTTATCAGATCTATTCATATCAAATATTCTTTCATCTATTAATACCATAGTTTTCAAGCTAGGACAAAGTCTATCAAACATACCTAGATCCATGCTTTAGAAACAAAAATTTCCTCTTATCTTACTTCTGCAGAGCACAAAGCTTTCAGATCTAGAACTTTTCAATATTCTTACCTTTATCAGAGCACACAGTTGTCAGATATTACATCTTTTAATAAAAAAAGTCTCACTTTTTCCTTTCTTAGAGCACAAAGCTTCTAGATCTTACCTCTTTTCTTCAGATCAGATTTCTTTTCCTTAGTACAGAGCTTGTCAAACTAAGTGGAGTACTGCGCACTAGAGCAACAGATCTACACACATATCTTTCACAATTTCAGATCAGATCTTTGCATAGAGCTTCTTCTTCCTCAGTTCCTAGCAATCACATTTTCAGGTCCCGGCAATGGAACTATTTGTTGGCACAGGGGTAGACCTAGGGTTCAGTGCTACAACATCGCACCAAAAAAACCCTAACTACCGACCCTTTCGACAACACATGCGAAGCAGATAAAGTCTCACCCGAGCTAGAGGCTAGGGTGGTTGCAGGACTCAGGTGTCTACAACCTTAGCTGGGACACAAATCTGTGATTATAACACTTAATAGAGCACTTAGCACCGTTAGTTCATCATTATCTAACCAATATCTACTCCGCAGATAAAAAAGAGCATTGTAGCATTCACCCTGATCTACTATATACAAGCACTTAGCAAAGGAACTAGATCAGATCTAGTAGATTCAAGCACTAAGAAAGTTCACAGATGTCAGATCTAGCATCCAGATTCATCATAAGAACAAAACATAAACAGATCTATCTATCTATATCAAAGCACTTAACACATAACACATAAACACATCAGAACATCACACAGAGCAGAATAACACAATATTTACGTGGTTCACCCCCACCCTGGGGCTACGTCCACCAACTCTTCTTCTTTATTAGCTTCAATCAGTCATCTACATGCACAAAGCAAGAAACCCTTACTCCGCATAAGACATGAGATCTGTGCAGATTGCTAGATCCTCCTTCCTTGCGTTGCAGCACAGAGCCTTCACAGTCTCTTACAATGACTTGCACTTAGCTCTGCAAGTCTCATACAGTATGAACGAAGCCTTACAAATCTTGATCACACAGATCCCACTCTTAGCACTTAGCCAACTTGCACACTATTCAACTACTTCTTACATTGCCTAGCCTTCTATTTATACATACAAAATAGGCCTAAACATGGGTAAACCCATGGGCCCACATCCCATTCCCGTTACATATTCCCAAATCCCCAAAAGGAACCAAAAAGGGGCCGAGATCCCACGATCTTTGCTTCGTCTTGCGCTCCGTCTTCGACACGCTGTCGAAGTTCCAAAATAGGTCAACATGACCAAGAATATCCCAAAACTTGGTCAAGGGCCAACACCTTTATTACATGGAAATATATTATTCTACCTACATGAGGGGTTAGGTCCCTAACACAGGACGCCCACACCTTTGTGGATGAATGTGAGGTATGTCAACGCAACAAGGGAGAAACTGTCAAAGTTCCAGGCACACTCCAACCAATTTTGATTCCCCCTACTATTTGGTGAGATATTTCTATGGATTTCATTGTGGGCTTACCTAAATAGGGAAATAAGTCGGTCATCATGGTGGTAGTAGATCGTCTCTCCAAATATGCTCATTTTTGTGCTCTTCAAAACCCATTCATAGCTGCCATAATGGCTCAAATATTCATGGATAATATCTTCAAGCTTCATGACATGTCTAATTCTATTATCTCCGATAGAAACCCCACTTTCACCAACAATTTTTGGTAAGAATTGTTCAAGCTACAGGGCACCCAATTGCATCTTAGCACTGCTTATCACCCCTAGACGAATGGCCAAACTGAAGTTGTCAACAAGTGTTTGGAAACATATTTGAGGTGTTTTGCATCTAAGCAGAAAAATTAGTGGGCTCAATGGTTACCCCTAGCTTAATGGTGGTACACCACATCTTACCATACAACTACTCGTATGACTCCTTTTGAAGCGGTCTATGGCCAAAATCCATCATCAATTCTCTCCTATATGCCAGGGGTCTCGAAGGTTTAGGAGGTTGAAAAAAATATTACTGTCCGTGAGACTATTCTTCGTGCCCTCAAAGACAATTTGGTCATGGCTCAGAATCGCATGAAGCAACAAGCAGATCAAGGCCATTGCGAACACCATTTTGTTGAAGGGGACCAAGTATTTCTTTGACTACAACCTTATAAGAAGACTTCACTCAAAGCTCAACACTGTCAAAAAATTGCTCCCAAATTTTATGGTTTTTATATAGTGCTCAAGCGTGTGGGATTGGTGGCCTATCAGTTAGCTCTACCCAGTTAGTCGAAGCTCCATCTTGTTTTTCATGTTTCCTGCTAAAAGAAGGTGAACTAAATGCCAACCTCAAACTAGTCTCCCTGAGTTGGATGAAGAAGATTCAATATGGTTGCAACCATAAGCAGTCTTGGCCCAGAGAGAGCATCGTCTCCGTCGACGCACCATCTAGGAAGTGTTAGTCCAATGGAAAGATACACCTACAAAAGATGCCACCTGGGAGACGACCACCATTCTACAACAATTCCTTCATCTGAAGCCTTGAGGACAAGGTTGTTCTTCAAGGGGGAGGGCATGTTGTTGATATTATGGTAGCTGCGGGAGGTATTTACCTCTACGTGTAAACCCGACGAGGATAGAATACTCCGGGAAGCAAGAAGAAACCCTAACGAGTTGACTAATAACCCTAGAAGACTTGTCGACTCAAGAAGATAATTTATATTAGGTTATTAGCCTCCAAGAGAAGAAGTCGGCCATAAATAATAATATATACTGAACAGACAGATACCTAGAATGAGAATTCGGCCCAGGAAGTTAGCCATAATTAGTATAAATACAGGAGGCCAGTTCTCATTCTGGCAGGCAGTCTCAGAATTGCAGAGCAGCGCTTATGCGCACTGCAGTTACCCAGTTTCTGCGCAGGTTTGGAGGAGAGTTGTCTTTGTAGCTGCTAATACTAGCAGTTATGCTTGGACTATCTTTTGGCTAGGGTTTGGACTATCTGATCATCTCTTGTTGGTGCGCTATCCTTGAGGAAAGGTGCGCTACCCTTTGTTTTGCTATCTAGCCTAGGGTTTGCTTCCAGAGTGATTCTCTATCAAGGTTAAGGTGCTCAGAGTGTGGCTTCAGCCTATGGTTGGGTGACAAGGGTATTGTCAATGGTAAAACGATCACATCCACTTATATTCTAACAGGTTATGGGCCCACACCTCCTTCATTCAGTCTAACCGCTGGAAGGAAACATAGCCAGAAGGATATTAAGCTCGTTGAAGAACTGCCGCTAGGGTTTCCTAGCAGGAGCAGTCACCAAAGCACTGTCGCTAGGGTTACTAGCAGGTGCATTTGTAGAAATCCTAATCCTCTCGTCGAGGCACCTTAAGTGAAGGGATTGACCTAATCTCTAGACAGATCAGTGCGCCCTAGCCTAGCGCATCTCCTGGTACTCTCAACAAGCCAAGACATCAAGTTTGAGTTTGTGGTCAAATCTAGGGTTTGGCCAAGTCAAAGCAACCATGACTTATTCTATGAAGTCATAGAACAAGTTAGATGGAGTCTCTAACTTCAGAGTGTGGAAGACAAGGTTTGACCTCATCCTTGCCAAGAATAAAGTGTTGAATATCGTGAAAGGAAAGATCGTGGAACCAGTGTTTGAAGAAGGAAAAGAGAAGGAACCACATAACGTTGCAGTTATGGAAAAGTTCAAAGACGGTGACATCAATGCTATGAGTATCATAGTGGAATCTATAAAAGACCACTTGATACCCTACATCTCCCATCCTGACTCATCGAAGAAGATGTACGATTCCCTAACAAATCTCTTCTCGGTTAGAAACATTGGACAAGTTATGAGTTTGAAGAATGAGCTTCATGACATGAAGATGAATAACGAGGACAACATAACATCATATTTTGTGAGAATCTCTCAGTTAAGAGATCAATTACAAGCTATTGAAGAGACCATCTCAAAGAAGGAATTGGTAAACATAGTACTCAATGGTCTTCCCAAGACGTGGGATGCATTTGTTGCAAGCATGAACACAAGAAAGGAGCATCTGACATTTGAAGAACTTTGGACTTGCTGTGCTCAAGAAGAATCAAGGATCAGCTCAAAGTGAAACTCCAAAAGAAGTACGATGGTCAAGCCTTCATAGCAAGATTCAAGAACTTCAGGAACAAAAGGAAGTTTGGTTCAAAGAGGAAGACAAATAAAGAGAAAGATATTTCATAAATACAATGCTTCAACTGTCGAAAGTATGGTCACTACAAGAATCATTGTCCTAAGCTAAAGAAAAGGAAGGAGAAACACGAAGCATCAATTGCCGAAGAAAAGGAACCTACAAAGAGGACTAAGCAGGATGAAAGAGACTTCTTCTTCTAAAGGTAACAATACTCTTCTTATTTCTTGTACATATCTTGTTTGCATCATCTCTGTACATATCTTGTATATCTATCTCTTGGAAGATAATGTGTTCCAAGAAGAACTATATCGATGGAAGAACAAAAATATAAGGATTGATATCATTAGATAATATACATGAAAGCATAAAATACATCAAACAAATCATGTGGAATCTATTGCAAGATAATCCGAATCAATCATTAAGAGACCTAGAAGAAGCAAAGACAGAAAGAAGTCAACAATCGAGAGGAAATTGGAGAAAGACTTATGACGTTTTGTAGAAGACAACAAGATGGAAGCATGGACTCGGCTAGAGAAAGCCAATTATATATTGTAGAAGACAATGAAGATACATACGTAAGCGTGGACTCTGTTAGACGGAGGGAGCCGATTACATGCACTCTTACATGAAGCAAGGATTAGGAGGGAGCTAATCCTATGATCCATTGAAGATGATGAAGTATATATCCATGGTAGTAACCATGAAATACAGTACGTGTTAGGTTCAATATCAGAAGAAGTCTTCTTCGAAGAGAAGCCTTAAAGTATCCCTGGTTATCCATCCAGATCCATGATCCTATGATAAAAGAAAGAAGTGGAATCTTTAGGGCATGGAATCTATAGGAAACTCCATGGACCCGAAATCTAAAGAAAAACATGAGGAAGAACATGAAGATTCCAAGAAAGAAGAGAAGCCTGAACAACCAATCATTGTATCGAGAATCACAAGACTACCAACCTAATATGAAAGAAATCAAGCAGAACTGAAAGTTGTGCTGAAGAACAGTATACAGAAGATTTATGAATGAAAGCATTGCAAGATCTAGAACTAGAGGTTCTCCTAGATGGAGGGAGAAGACTATGATGATTGCTCATTCCGGTAAACCAGACATACCTCTACATGAGTCATTATATCATCCGCAATATCCATGGGTTGGCTTTCTACATCAGATGAATGTAAAGAATGTTCTCCAGAGAAATTGAACAAAGAACATATGAAGAGAAACCTCAGGACTTTGAGGCATACCAGAAAGAGACCTTTGTATACAGATGGAAGTAGATAACTTAGTGGAGAACCTCCAATGCACAACAAAAGTGTGGTGAAGATTCTTTATAACAGAGATAGTGTATCAAGATGATTACTCAGTAGATCAGATCTCATGATGACAGAAGAAGTGTCAAATGGATATGTTCTAGTTTTCCAACAATGATATACTCTATTGATCAGAGCTACAAGAAGCCTTCAGAGAAAACCAATGTTCCAGACCGAAGTACATTTGAAATCAAGCATTACATTATCCGTGATGAAGTCCATAAAGGAAAAAGTGGTTCTCCAATACATATATCCACAGATGAGCAGGTAAACATACATCTTGGTAAAGCTGCTATCCAAGATGAAAGAGTTTGTGTACTCAAGATGGAGCTCATGGAGATGACTTCCTATTGAAAAAGGAAGAGATGACTCCCAGGTTGGGAGGGAAAACTAATATGCATTGATTTATGGACAGTCATTTTTCAGTTCGAAAAATGGTCCAGGATGAGCAACCTCCTTTCCAGTTCGGAAAGTGGATTGAGATTTCTGACGGACAACGATTTCCTATTGTGGTTAACATGGGAAATGGTCCAAATTGATGATGTATCATAGACAACGAATTCCCATTGTGGTTAACATGGGGAGTGGTCTAGGGCAGTCTCTCTTCTTGAGGGTTACTCAAGAAGACTGGCCCGCCTCGTCGGACAACAATTTCTCATTGTGGTTAACATGAGGAATGGCCCGTTTTGGAGGTTGATACAGGACAATATTTTCCTCTTGTGGTTAATAGAGGAAATGGTCCAGACAGTCATTCCTTAGGGTTTATACATTCTCTCCAGGGTGCACTTTGATTAGTGTAGGAGGAATGGCCCAGGGTGGGGAATGGTCCAGGACCAACAATCATGGACAAACATTCCTTAGGGTTTATACATTCTCTCCAGGGTGCACTTTGATTAGTGTAGGAAGAATGGCCCAGGGTGGGGAATGGTCCAGGTTCATAAATCAGGACAATTATTCTTCCTTGGTTGAGAATAATAGTCCAGACAACTCATCATTGATGTTTTACCTTTTTGAGGGCATATATTCTTTCAGATCTCACAAATGTGAGTGAAAGATTGGCCCATATGATTCAGTTTATATCATAACATTGTTTCTATGCAGGTTGATATCAGATGATTGTTATGAAGACTGTATGACAGTAGATGTATACTACTGTGGTGGATGTGTTCCACTATTTGTGACTATACGTTGCTGATCAAGTACTTGTGTGTTACTTGGTGTGGTAGTGTACCACTGGATTGTAGTTATGTACTACTATGGATAGACACAGTTGTGTTCTATTTTTTTTCGATTGCCTTGAAGACTATCAACAGTATTGGAAATGATTATTAGTTAGATGGATAATCAAAGGACAAAGATTTCCCAGATGAAAAATGGTTCAGAGCATTTACTCTTCTAGATTAGAAGAATGGCTCTTGTATCACTCTGTGGAGTGAGCATCATGTCTGATTACTTAGATAGAGTATGGTTTTGAGAGATGATGTAGATGATGACACTGATAATGATGATGGTGCTCATGATCTAGTCATGATGTTGATGCTACCGGGTGAATGGTATGTTTTTGTGCTCAATACCATTACCTGTAATACCTCCCTAGCTAGGAGGGAGTGTTGATATTATGGTAGTTGTGGGAGGTATTTACCTCCACGTGTAAACCTAACAAGGATAGAATACTCTGGGAAGAGAGAAGAAACCCTAATGAGTTGGCTAATAACCCTAGAAGACTTGTCGACTCAAGAAGATAATTTATATTAGATTATTAGCCTCCAAGAGAAGAAGTCAACCATAAATAATAATATATACTGAACAGACAGATACCCAGAATGAGAAGTCGGCCTAGGCAGTTAGCCAGAATTAGTATAAATACAGGAGGCCAGTTCTCATTCTGGCAGGTAGTCTCAGAATTGCAGAGCAACACTTGTGCGCACTACAGTTGCCCAGTTTCTGCGCAGGTTTGGAGGAGAGTTGTCGTTGCAACTGCTGCAGCTAGCAGTTACGCTTGGACTATCTCTTGGCTAGGGTTTGGACTATCTGATCATCTCTTTTTGGTGCACTATCCTTTAGGAAAGGTGTGCTACCCTTTGTTTGGCTATCTAGCCTAGGGTTTGCTTCCGGAGTGATTCTCTGTCAAGGTTAAGGTGCTCGGAGGGTGGCTTCGGCCTATGGTTGGGTGACAAGGGTATTGTCAATGGTAAAATGAGCACATCCACTTATATTCTAACACATGTTAGGGACCTAACCTCCCTAACCCATCACGTAGGTAGAATAATGTAATTCCATGTAATAAAGGCCAATATTAATAAGGCCTAGCAATAAGGAAGAATAAGTCAAATGTAAGAATACCTAATAGAAGCTTCTACTTCTAGAAGGATCTTCCTCTAGATTGTTCTTTTGGATAGATAAAGTATAAATAGAAGTAGAGGGTATGAGAAATATTGTCTTGGATATTATTGTAATACAACTCTGCTCTACTGGAGGTTTCCCCCTCGAAGAGACAAGTGAACATTGCTATCAGTAATCAAAGTGCTCTTTCAGGTGTTATTATGGTATTATTTTGGTATTGTTCTGGTTATATCATTGCTTCTCTGTTATTTCTAGCTAAAATATTTATGTTCTGCATACTATTTTATATCTGGAATACTACAGAATGAGGGTGCTTATGTACGCGGGCTACAATATAGAAAAGCACAGATATTCACAGGTAACAGAGAAGAAAGTCAAAGATCTTTGAAAAGCTAATGAAAGATTTAGTAAATGTTGGTACTAGGTCCCTGAAGTCTGAATGAAGTTTACAAGTTAGCATCTCAAAGTTTCAGGTAAGCTATAGAGGTATTGGTATGGTTGTATACTTGTTTTGATGATTACTTTTTGTCTTGATATGGTGTATGCTTGAGGCATACTTGGCATGATTGGTTTGGTATTTGGATATGGCATATCTTGGTTCCTTGACTGAGTGAGGAGAACTTTTATATCTGGTTCAGGATATGATATGGTTGTTATAGTTCATATCCTTGAGTTCATGGTGGAATATGCATGAGGGACATGCATTAGTTCTTTGAGATACTTCATTGATGATATGGTACGAGTCTATACATGATTGATGCTATGGTATATGGTACATGTTGTATTCATGGTTGATGTTATGCTTTATGATTGATGCATGTTATAGTTCACATGTTGGTACACAGTTGATGCATGGTATAGTATAGGCACACATGTTGGATACAGTGACATGTTGACATGTTACAGGTTGATGTGACTGTGGGAGTGACAATGACAGTGACAATGGTAGTGGCAGTGACAGTGGTAGCGATTGTGATAGTGATAGTTGGTCTACACATATATTTTAGGGCGACAGGACGTGGCAAGGATAGGTGGTTGTAGCCACCTTCTGGTTGGAGCCAGAGAACTTAGGGGGTTATATCCTCCTTTTGGTTGGAGCCAAAAAATTTAGGGAGTTGAATCTTCCTTCAGGTTGTAACCTGAGAATAGGGGGTTGGAGCCTCCTTCTAGTTGTAGTTGGAGAATCAGGAAGTTGGTGCTTCCAATGAATGTATTCTTTTGATATATAAGAAAAACATTATGTGGTTTTCTCCCATTTGGGTTTCCATGTAAATTCTGGTGTACTGTGTATCTATTGTGATGTGATGTTGTTTATAATTATACCGTTGATGATATATTGAATGCTAATGATAAGCTAGTAAATATTTTTGAAGAATATACTGTGATTAAAAGTAATAAAATTTCTCATTACTAATTGACCTCGCCTCTCAGTAATCCAATACTTCAAAGGAATAAATACAAAGGTAGGTAGCTAAAAAATAAAGTAAACATAGAAATTATGACCTTTAGGTTAGTTGGTGGGTAAATTATACATAAGATTTGCTATAAAACATCCATCACAAAGCCAAAGATTTCATATATCCATTCTAGTTCCATATTATTTGGGTTAATTAGGTAGAAGGAACATGATGAATGGTTAAAACAAGGGCATAATATTTTCTATAAAAACATCCATCACAAAGCCAAAGATTTCATATATCCATTCTAGTTCCATATTATTTGGGTTAATTAGGTAGAGGGAACATGATGTATGGTTAAAGCAAGGGCATCCTCTATTTTATTTAAACTGTCACCTTTGTGGGAAATTCATGTTCCTCCTTCATTGATTCCACATGAACAATTTGATACTTATTGTATATACCTTATTTTTTTACAAGTTTAATACACAAAGTGAAACAATTATCTCAAAGTAATCCCAATTCACATATTATTGAGAAATGAAGTATCAATTGTCTCTTTCTTTTTACACGGCTTCCTTGGAAGTCCATTTGTCACAAAATGGTTTTCTTTGTGGACTTTCCTTCACAATTTTATTAATGACAACTTCATTACTGAATTGTTGTTGCCTCATTAGTGATTTTAGTCCCTGCAAAATTTTGACAAGATATACTATGTTGGTTTTTAAATTTTTTTGACAAGATATACTGTGTTGGTTTTTTATTAATTGTGGTTCATTATTGTAATTACATAAAACTTTGAATGTAAATGGTTTATGCTAAACTCTATTTGGATTATTATGATTATTATTGAATTGTTACAATTGTGGAAAATCATTGGAAAGAGTTTAGTAAGGACAATGGAGATATAAAATCTAAATTCAAAGAAGCAATCTAGGGTTTACTTATCTCTTTTGATTCAATGATTTGAGATTTAATAATATCATAAATAATAGTGGGCAATAATGTGCCATCCAATCGTTTTTTGAAATTGTGACTTTCTTTTTAAAATTTAATGAGATTTGAAATTGAATTTATAACACAGTACTTTTTTTAAACTAAAATTTGCAATTGAAATGTTTGGAAAGTTTGCAATTTAAATTCTTGGAAATGATGAGGGTGTTGGGGACGTTTCTAGTAGAGAGTAGGTATGCCTACTCGATGTGACCTTCTGGAACCAAGAGCTTGCTAGTTGAATTAAATTGGATGAAGAGGAATTGAAAGAGAACTCGACCTACCTATTTTAAGGCTCAAATTAGTTAGACATATATTAAGAGTCATATAAGGAAAAGACTTCAAGACTTCCCTTGCTCATGTTTATCCTGGCTTAAGTCTAGCCACATGTTTTTGTATATGTTTCAACAAACTACAACGATGAGGAAAAAAAAGGAATCCACGAACAAACTGAAAGGTATGGATCCCTACTTCTGTGGGGGAGAAATAAGAGTTCTCAGAATGTAAGATCAAGGAATTATAGAGGCATTTCTTGTCTCTATGTATTCAATATAGAACTGAATCTATGTGAGAAAATATGACCACAAATGTGTGAGAAAATCTGGCCCCAAAAATACTCTCTAAAATTTATTGGTGGTAAGATTTTATGCACTAGATCTTATACTGTTTTGCATTACAAGTTTTCATAATTTTATAACAATTCCATGAGTTATGTTTTGTGAGTCTTCATTAAACCCAAAATATATAGTCATTATAACCACCCATGAATATATACACATTATAACCGACTATTGTAACTTTGAGATGACAGGAGTAGGTTGCATATGTCTCACACAATTGTAGCACCCCACATTTTATATTTTAAAACAACTAAACTACTCTATGGACTGTATTGTTATTCCTTTGCTTATTATTTGTTGAACTTAGCTAGACTGATAGAGCTATATTATGATGATATGTGGACCTACTTATATGAAAAAATTAATATATGAGTTCTTACTTTTTATGTTATTAATGATGATAGTTAGATGATTTCTTAAGAATGCAAATGTTAAAAGGAAAGTTTTGTACATGGATACCAATTTGATATACAATGGGAATGTATTGTTGGTATAGAGCACATGGTAAATAAATACACTTTCTTACTTTAAATGCTAATATTGTTAATATCATGAAAATGGCCATATAGTTATGCATGATGATGTGTTTTGGTAAACTAACCTACAAGTTAAGGAGCTAAGAGATAGTTAGATAAATGTGGCACTAAAGTAACATTGATGTCATGGACATCGAAAGACAGATTCTATGCTATGAATCGCTATTTCATGATTTAATTATCGGTTGAAAACATTGTTATGATATGTGGGCAAGTGTGGGTTTACAGGAAGCACCATTTCCCAAAATAGTTATTCAATGAAAAAGCTCCAAGAACAATAGCCAATGCACAACCGGTATCCCAACAACTCATCTATGATAGATCCAATAGTTTCGATAGTTCTAAACATTCCAATAGTTCTCCCCCTCCAAACAATGCAACCACCCTCCGTCATAGTTTATACCCCTACCCCCCGATAGATTTACCGCCTTATCCCATTTCCATCCCCCTTCCCATGGTCTCTTCAACTACCGTTATTAATGGCTATAAACCCCTTTTAAATAATTGGGAATATTGATTTAAAATAAAACATTAAATGAATTCATAAACTAATTCAGACAGAGTTACAATGATCTCTTTCTCATGCGAGCTTATAAATAAACTTAACTGTTTTCTGTAAAATTCATGGCAACCCACCATACCCATTTAATACACCATACCAACAAATGAATAAAGTCAAGGAGGATATTTAATGCTACTAGATATTTATATTTGCAATATAATTTCCATAATCATTCAACCATTAATTAAATGGTTAATAAACTAGTTCAATGATTAATACATCAAGTAGTTGTACTAGCGTACATATGAAATGTATGTATGTGTAACTAGCATACACATAGCTTGTGCATGTACTAATGAATCACCACCTGTATTGGATAATTCTTGTATGTTCACAACCAAACATGCAGTACAATAAATCCAATAATGCATCATTCAATGATCTTTACTGAAAGAATTACAATAATTCATCAATCAATGATCATCACATTTAAATTATTAGAAATGAATCAAAACAAATGTTATAAACACGATAGGAACCAAGTAAGAAAATGTAATGGAACATCAAATCCCCACGCGGCATCCTCAACTAACTCTGAATCATCCTTCCTCCCTGGCCTACTTCCATCTTCCACATCCTATCCTTTCCTTTGTTGCAATATCCTAAAGCGTTGACTATATCAACCTAACTCCAGATAACTTGTAATTGGAAGCATTGACTGCATTGACCTAACTTCCCCAGTAGGCAATTACTAGTCACCACCACACATCTAGGGGAGTGTGGCTTAATATAACCCTCCCATTACTCTAGGTTTTGGAGGATAAACAATGAGCAATATAACCCTCCCATTTCTTCGACCATGGTCTTTTTCCATAGTTTTCCATCCTTTGAATCCACTACCTCCCTAACAGTTCTAGGATCATCATCAGTAATAGACAAAACTAAATTTGAACGGAAATCAGGTGGAGTATACCTTACCAGTAGTTTTTTTCTCGAACCGATCATCTCAATACTGGATTATGATGATCTTCTTCTTTTGTTTCCTATTCTTCTAAAGAGTCTGATTCATCATCCTTTAACTCAAACTCTTTCTTCTCTGGTTCTTCCTTACTTGGTAGGACTTATTGTTGGACAACATCTTTCATTTCTCTAAATACCACTTCTTGGATATACACAATCTTCTTAATTTATGGGTTCCAAAGCTTATAACTTTTGAGACCATCTTTATACCCAATCAAGATACATTTTTCAACCTTCTTATCTAGCTTACCCATGTTTTCCTTTGGAACATGAACATAGGCCTCACATCCAAATACTTTGAGATGTGTGAGAGGGTTTCTTACTAGTCCATACCTCGTTTGGAGTCTTTTCATCCAGTTTTGATGAGGGTGATCAATTGACCAGGTAACATGTAGTATCCATTTCTTTCGCCCATAATTCTTTCCCTAACCTGACACCACTGAGCATGCACCTTGCTTTTCCCATCAACGTCTTGTTCATCCTTTTTTCAACTCCATTCTGTTGAGGTGTATAACGAGAAATATTCTGCCTTGATGTACCACATTTCTTACAAAATTCTTACAATTCATCCCCACAAAACTCTCCACCATTATCTGTTCTTAGAACCTTAATTATTTTTTTTGTTTGATTCTCAACAAGAGCCTTAAACTCTTTAAACATGTCAAAGACTTCAGATTTCTTCCTGAGGAAATATATCCAAGTATTCCTCAAGAAGTCATATGTAAATGAGACATAGTACATAAATTTTCTCAATGATGGAACCGACACAGGTCCAAACACATCACTGTGCACTAGATGTACAATTCACTTTTCACTTGTTGCACCAGAGGGGAATCTTACCCGATTCTGCTTCCCATATATACAATGTTCACATAAATCAAAATCTAGAGAGAAATTAGACATACCTTCAACCATACCTTTACCATGTAGTAGTCGAAGACCCTTCTCTCCGATATGCCCTAGTCTTTGATGCCACAACATAACCTTTTCTCTAGAGAATGTAGGAGTTTTTTCTTCTTCAACTCCAATATCACCGAGGAAAACATTACCTCCATCATACCTTTCATATTCATAGAACCTCTCCCTCTGGGGAGTCATATGAAAGGATGCACCTTATTCAACTAGTTGTGCCTCATGATCTGCATGTGTGCTTGAAGAAGCCAAGTACACATTCCCTCCTTCTTCCTTGGAGGTATTTTCTTCTATAGAGGGAGAACCTTCAGATCCCTTCACTCTCTCAACGTTTTTGGATCTACATTGCTTCTTGAAGTGCCCTTCTTTTCCACATCTCCATCATACCTTTACAAACTTTCCGTGAGATTTTGATCTACCCTTAGATTTAGATCTCCCACTTGTGGACTTAGATCTATTTATTTCCTAGGAACGTCCTCTTGCAAATAATGCATCTGTGCTCTGTCCTTCCATGTTCTTTCATCTTATCTGCTCCAACAATGAGGATGATACCACATCATTGAAACTCAAGGTAGTTGTATTACTACTTATGGCCACAACCATACTATCCCACGAATATGGTAAAGAGCACAATAAACAAATACACTTATCTTCATATGAAATTTTAATCTCAACATATAATAACTGACTTACCACAATATTGAAGGCGTTCAGATGCTCTGTCACAGAGTCTCCATCTCTCATGCTCATGTTATACAACTTCTTTCGCAGGAAAAAAATATTTATTAGGGACTTAGACTGATACAATTTCCCCAACTTCTTCCATAACTCCTTCATTGTAGCTTCCCCTGACACATTCAATAATACCGAATATGAAAGACACAATCGGATTGTGCTTTTCGCTTTCCAATCCAACTTTTTCCAGTGATCTGCTGATGTTCCTGTAGGTGCAATACCTAGATCCACCGTGATCCATTGATCTCTGTCTACCAACAACTCTTCCATTTTCAGCTTCCACAACTCAAAAATTTTCCCATTAAATTTCTCAATCTCTATTTTCGAACTGCTTGCCATTTCTTTTCACTTGAAGAATCAATACCACATATCTCCCACTGTAACAAGGCTTATCATATGAGTAATTGGATGGAGATACATTTTATAATTCATATGAGATAAATCACTCATTACCATGTTAATTAAATTAACAAACAACAAGAACACTTTATAATCCACGTAATAATAATTGGTGCCTTACAATGTTTAGTGTTATTAATGTGTGAAGATTTACATAAAAGTAAATAATGTAAGTAGTGTGATTAATGTGTGAACATATTTATTATTAATGTATGGATTTACATAAGAATTAGCTTATTCAAAGAAGTAGTGTTATTAATAATTTACCATGTTTTGCATGGAAATTCATCTAGTAAATAAAAGCCTTTACATGATATTAATATAATATTGTTGGTATCATTAAATTTCTTCCACTATTACATGATATTAATATAATATTGTTGGTATCATGAAATTTCTTCCACTATTATCAATCTAGTGGATATTATGAAGTTTCTTCAAGTGAAGACTATGGAATTTCCATATAATGCATTTTTTTTGACTGGAAGAATCGACAACTTGTAGTTTTCGTACTCGCATGACACAGGGTTGATTCTTGTCTGCTACCTTTATAACCTCTAGGTGTATCCACACAACCCGCAAGCATGGGGCACGGGTAAATTGGGGTGAGAATCGAACATGAGAGCTTTTTACATTTCCTTCCATTTACACGACACTTCATATAATGCAATTATGAATAACATAAATGAGACGAAATTTCTTCCAATGGATGTTAATACATGCATTTCATTCTCGCACATATTTACATGAAAATGTTAATATAATGCAAGTATGGAAAATATACTTGAGTGTATGGAATTTTTTCAATGGCATTATGGATTTTCTTCCCATATTATGAATATAGTTGAGAATATGAAACATTAATATAATAAACATATGGATACTATGTTTGTATAATTACTTTGTAGATTTATATAAATAATTTGAATACTATAGTTGAGATTATACCATCATAAATTTATATAAACCCTAAATCTATGTAAAAAAGATGGATCCAATTCTTTAAGGTGTATACCTAGGTGAATTTGAATGGAGATTTATAATGAGGTGAATGTGAAGGATTTATACTTATGATGGAGCACAAGTATATTGCGATGACTTTGAACATAATGAAGAGGAGATTTAAAATTGCGGTTTGTAAATCAAGTGTATAAGTTCCTTCCATTACTTCTTTTATTTTCTTTTCAATATAAACACTTCACCACATATTCCAAAACCTCACCCTGTCAAGGGGAGGCTTGGCAAAGTTGCCCTAGAGAGTCTTTATGAACCTATAGAATCATTATAGAAAATTATAGTAGAGAGAGAAGTCAAACTCCAAAATAACTTAGAAATAATGCTTGATAACACATTTATATGGTTAGAAGACAATATTTAGACGCATATAGAAAATAAAATATTAGGGTTCGAGACTCACTTGCAGAAAATGGAGGTTAGAATACAAGAAATTGAAAAACAAAAACAATCAACCCAAGAAGGGGATGTTGAAGCAAATCTCAACATGAGAGATATGATTAAAGAGTTACAAGAAAAACTAACAAACACTTTGGCCCTCATTAGTTTGGAAAATAAATTGGATATCAAACTCATCAAAGAGGAACAAAAGAGCTTTGAACCTCATAATTTTTGGTATAAAGAATAGCAAGACGAGGACATGCTAGCAATAATAAAAGAACTAAAAAATAAATCACAAATTGAAACAAATTACATCATAGAAGCAAAGAGGCTAGGAAAAATAATCAAACATAAAGATAAGTTGATCTATGTCAAAGTAAGCTATAATGACTATAAAAATGGCATACTCTATGAATCTCCAAGATTAAAATAATAATATTTATAAATGAAGACCTCATTCTAGAAGACCAAGCTCAATTAAGAAAGAAGTTCAAAAGGTGAAAGAAGCCAGGAAGGAAGAAAATGGGCAATAATTGGAAATTGAAAAGCTATTGTTAGAGATACAGACCAGAATTGCCACATCCCCATAGTGTGCCTAGCCGAATCTTGTGATCGTGCACCTCTTGAGGGTGTGCAACAACACAACGTTTCTCGCTTGGATATTTGGAAACACCAAGGCTACTTCGTCCGGACTATGCCTCTTCACCTAGACCATACCCATACTCTGTTCTGTACTACCGACAAGTCACACTCCTACATTAATGAAACTCTTGTATACTTAGATATTTGTTAACTACTTTAACACTTAGTCATATTTAAGCATACATGCATGAGGAACCAATAAATTTCTGGAACAAACGAAAGACAAACACAGAAGTGCGGGCGACACAAACCGTGCTTAACACCTCGCTAAGTCTTTGTTATTGTGAAACAGTTACAACATGAGCACTACCATCTCGATTTACAACAGGGCATAGTCGAACTACTTGTCTCACCTCACCAAGACACTCATACACAGATCATCACCAAGACTCTCCATCACAACCATCTTCGTAGCCACCCGCGGTGCACCTCAAATGTACCCCCAACTGCAGACTTGTTATCTCTTTGTTTCAACAAACTTTGTCACTCCATTTCCGCAGGCTTCACAAATTTTGGTTATGCCTCACACATGCCTCCAACAAACCTGTGTTTCCAGACTTAGCCAAAATATTCCCAAGAGAAGTTCTCCCAACTCTGTCCATCGAATCCCCCTTTTCAAGGAGCGACTTGACTCCTTGAGGTAGTTTTTCCTCATAATCGTAGAGCTCTCGTCTCCTTGTATTGCCAAAACTTTCCTTCCTTGGTTGTGCGCCCTTATTCTCTTATAGGCACTCGAAAGGTCACCATTGTGATATGCCGTGTCCTTGGGGGTGTCACGCTCCTTCACGAACTCATGTCCAAATGAATCGTTGTGCCCCTTCGCGGACTAGGTCAACCAAACAAATCATCGTGCCCCTTCATGCACTCAGTCTTCCAAATGAACCCATGCACTCGTCAACCATCGTGCCCCTTCAGATCGACGCACCCAATGTTGGTGCACCCCTCATGCCCATGCGCCCCAATATCTTGGTCACTTCATTTTTGGGCAAGCACCTTGGCGCGTTTGCATGCCCAATGAGTCCACTTGTCCAACTTGGGTGCCGAAACAACCCCAAGTTTCGTCTCCTATAGGACTTGGGTTAAGGTCTTCACGCCCATCTAGTCGAAGGTCTTACATCCTCCCCCACCTCAAGTTGTTGTCGTCCTCATAAACATCCACAAAATCTGTGATCTCCAAGTCTCCGCCAGAACTCATGCCTCTGCTACAACCAAGTCTACTGGAAACCCCAAGTTTCCTGCCCACTGGAAACCCCAAATTTTGCCAAAGTAGAAAACCCAAGTTTTCCTACGAAATGGAAACCCCAAGTTTCCACAAACCAAACTGTACTTCACCCAACTTTGCAAGATCTGCTACTTGATTCCATGAGGTCACTTCATCCAACTACAAGGATGAAAGTCACCCAACTATGTTGCACTCTCTCGTTGTGATGTCGTTGCCTTGCTACTATTTTATTCTGTTGCTGCTTTTGTTGCCTACTAAAAATTACTACTGCCCACTTCACTTCAAAATTTCGCTTAAGTGTTGAACTCATGTGATCTTTCCAGTGCACCCATACTTCAAAAAATTATGTCATGTCTCTACACATTGTGTGTCTCAAGTCTTGTACTAGTCGAGTGATCAATCCAACTGTCACGTCCAAGTCTTGAGATGTGCCTCCCAATGCCTAAAATTAGTCTTTTATGTTGCATCTTTGTCACTCTGTCTAATGCCAAAGACTAAGGCAAGTGTCCATCCTTGCCTCATCACTGTTGCCATCATCCGATATTCGTCAAGGAGATTCTCCACAATGTCTAAGTGCTGCACTTCGAACCTACTGGCGCATTTGTACCCTTGACCCCCTTGTCATGTTGTTGTTCTCACTCAAGTCATGAACTAGTTGAATGACCAATTCAACCATCACACTCCTTGAGACTACACACCCTCATGCACAAACTAGTCACTTCCTTTCGCAATTCGATCCATCCGCACAACTCTCAGACCAAGTCAAGGTCACCCCTCACCTTACTGAATGATGAAGTTACCCCGAACCAAAGTCTTTTGTGGCAACTTCACTCTACTGTCCACCTCATGGCATAATTAGCTAATCTGCTCCAAGAATTGCACATTCAGACTGTCGTTTGTATCACTACTTCATCACCCAACCATGTTGTTGTGTCTTCCTTTCTATGCCTTGGAATGGTTAGGCTTGACCCTCAACCATGCTTCCCCAAAGCAAGAGAAACACCCATGTCCAAGAAATTTCTTCATGCAACAATCTGCCTATCCGCATAATCCTTCAAACAAAGGTAAGTCCTCAACTCACCTCCTTTCGTTAAGTCACCTCAATGCAACTCAACATCTACGATTAGTGTGGCCAACGTGCCAACACTCCTCAAATGTCCCAACGAATTTTCCAAAGTGATCCAAGTCGAACGAGTTACCTCAAAGAACTTCCATGCCTTAGGCACGTTCTCACCAATACTCTACCAACCTCAACCAACGACCCCCATCAGATCTCTGAGTCATCGCACAATCATCCTCAAGTCACCAAGGTGTGCTCTGCCTCATCAAATGTCCCATACCAAAGGTGAGAAAACACCACCCAAGTCACTTGGTTTGTGTTCTACCCATTCAGGTTGACTGCCAACAATTCTTGGTCGACCCCTTTGTTGACTCGTCCAAGCAGATCGTCCTAAGCTCTTCCGCACATTCGCTCAACCAAAGCATCCCAAACTGCTACAATATTTCTTTGAATCTACACCACTTGAGTCACCACCCTCAAGTCTATCGATTTTCACCACAGAAATGAAATGCACTTGAACCACCAAGTCATCTGACTTCCCTTCAAACAACTCATCGCAACACATAGGAAATGCAAGAACTCGAAACCAACCATACCTTTCTCAACGACATCGTTCGATGCAACCATGATCTAAGTTTGTTGTTTTGGACCTTCGCTTTACCAAGCAACCAATTCTTCGCGTGAACTCACCTCAACCACCATCCGCAGCCCCACAAGCCTGCAAGACGTTCACTTCGATATAAGGTTGAGTCCATCCATCTACTTCCAAAATCCATCTAAGTCCCAAGATTCGCATGCAACTGGCCGAACTCATATACAATGTATTTCCATCTCCGCACCTTGATTGCTTCTACTTCAAGGCACCATGCATCCACCACCCAACTGTCAAGTCACACTGTTGCGGTCTACCCATTCATCCAACAACCTAGCTCAACTCAACTATTGTTCTCAGCTATGCACGACACAAAGACATCATGATGGAAATGTTCCCAACCAATTGCATGTTGTGGCGCTTCTCTAGGTCGCTTCAGATCGCCCAACACACCCAAGTGCTTCACCTTGTTACAAACTAGAAATGCTCCCCTTTCACGATCACTTCTATGATAACCCTCTGCATTTTGATTCTATGATCACTTTTGTAGTTATCTTTCCGACAAGTCGTGCAATATATCTTACGTTCATATGCCTTTCCCAAGTGCTCGGTTCTCCTAACAAAATTTTGTTCCTGGTC
The DNA here is from genome assembly GCA_009831015.1 of Picea engelmannii. Taxonomy (NCBI): domain Eukaryota; kingdom Viridiplantae; phylum Streptophyta; class Pinopsida; order Pinales; family Pinaceae; genus Picea; species Picea engelmannii. Next base: position 337,101 of record ML816502.1, read on the forward strand.
TCTTAAGGTGTGCACAACATTTTCAACACTGACTTTCATCACGAATCAAACCAACCAAATCTGTGTCTGCGATCAAGTTTGTGACAAGTTTTGTGATGAACTATGCGATGATTTCGGTGGTCACCAACTTTGTCTAAGTACTTTGTTTCGCCACAAACTCTGCTCTTGGTCATACAAGGTGTGCACCCAAACCATACTTCCACCGCATCGTCAAACGAACCTTCTTTCGTAAGTCTGATGCAAAGCCTACGATGAACAAGTTCATTACACCGAACCTCACCAGGTCTGCGGAAGTTCCCACCGAACTGCCTTTGCAACAAACTGTCTTCAAAGTTTTCTCTGATACCATCTATCATCAAGATAGTGGTGAAGAGCTGCTCCCCAACCCTTCTCCAAAATATGCAATGAATCCGCTCTGATACCATTTGTCACATCCCCATAGTGTGCCTAGTTGAATCTTGCAATCATGCACCTCTTGAGGGCATGCGACACCGCGACGTTTCTTGCTTGGATGTTTGGGAACACCAAGTTTACTTCGTCCAAACTACGCCTCTTCACCTAGAGAATACCCATACTCCGTTCTAGGCTACCAACAAGTTACACAACTACTCTAATGCAACTCTTGTATACTTAGACATTCGTTAGCTACTTTAACACTTAGTCATATTTAAGCATACATCCATGAGGAACCAAGAGAACCGTGGAACAAACGAAAGACAAACAAATATATAGTGCGGGCGACACGAACCATGCCTAACACTCGACTAAGTCTTTGTTATTGCAAAATAGTTACAACATGAGCACTACCAGCTCAGTTTACAATAGGGCGGAGTCAAACGACTCGCCTCACCTCACTATGACTCTCATACACAAATTGTCACCAAGACTCTTCATCGCAACCACCTACGATGCACCTCAAACGTGCCTCCAACCGCAAACTTGTTTTCTTTGTTTTCGCAAACTCTGTCACTCCATTTCTGCAAGCTTCACGAATTTTGGTTTTACCTCACACATGCCTCCAACAAACTTTCTTTTTTAGACTTAGCCAAAATCTTCCCAAGAGAACTTTGCCCAACTCCGTTCATCGAATCCTCCCCCTCAAGGAAACACAAATCCTCCCATGTGGAGCGACTTTGCTCCTTCATCTGGATTATTTTCGGAACGAAATGAAAGCAGAGAAATTACAATGAAATACTCATGAAAATTGCCAAAAACAAAGAAATACAATAATACTTGATTTCTATTAATGAAAGAATTGTAAAGAGACTGTAAAAATACAAAGTGCAAGACTCGCTAGAATGGTGACAACTTTATCTCTAAGAAGAGATGTGACGACTACGCTCATTTGCAAGAAGATGATTACAATGAGGCTCCGAAGGCCTTTTTATGATAAACATGAATGCCAAAATCCTAGACATCCAAAAACTTAACCCTAGGAGATGAAACGCCAAAAGTCATGTGGGCCCTGTTGGGGTAAGTTAGTACATTAACTTCCTTGGGTCATAACTTTTGCATATGATCTCCGTTTTAGGCGCGTGAGATCCCATTGGAGAAGTTGTGCTGCTTGGTCTGTGGAAGACTGTCACAAACTTGTTGCTGGCGTGGTTGAATCTGCTCCACCAACCTGTTGTCTCTGGGTTTGACGGGGCATTGTGTAGGCACCATTGTAGGTGAAGAAACAATATCTTCTTTCTCTTTGACAATCTGTTTTTGTTGGATAGAAGGTGTTGAGGCTATAGTGGTTGTAGCGGTCTTATATGCATTCTTTGAATAGACTGTGAAGAGGATGAATTTTGCAGTATGAGAGATTACCTTGCAACACTGTTTTGGTGGAGAAGTAGTAAGAACTACCTCTGATATCCTATAGAGCTAACCTTCTAGAGTAATAATGACACTATGGGGTCTAGACTCATAGACAACATGACGTCTCCATATATATGGTTGGCCCAAAACATCATCACAGACATCAAGAGAGGCAACATCACACACTACCTCATCCTTGAAGGGTTGGATGCCATAGGGTAGGCGACATTGTTGGCTGACACAAAGATCTCGTTCTTGGTAAAGCCACCAAATGTTGTATGGATGCGGGTGTGGTGTTGTTGACAACCCCATCTGTTTGATGGTCTTAGCTGATATGGCGTTCTTCTGGCTATTGTTATCAACAATGAAATGCAATGGGCTCCCCTTCACCCACATATGTGAATGGAAGAGGTGTTCCCCCTCTTCGGGATCTACTAATTCTTCTGGTCGAAATGTTGTGGTCACGACAGTAGCAATGGGGTTTGCGTCAATGATATGTCTATTTTCAATATTTCTAGATCGGATTCCGAATTAGGGTTCGGATCTGTGTCTTTGACCTCGACCACCAATGATTGTTTCAAGCGACATTCATCAGTGTTGTGCCAAGGGGTTTTGTAGAAGTCACACCACTTCCCAGTTTCATTCTTCGTCTTCTCTTTACCCTTCTTGTCCCGTATCTTGGATTGGTTGTCTAGAGGTTGTTGGTTAGGGCCGTCTTTACCATGCTTTGGTTGTTGAGGATTTGCAAACCCGAATTCCCATTTGTTCTGGTGCCTAAATTTTTGCTTGATTTTTGATAGCATATCGATAGGCAACTCCCAATAATGAGATGTTTAGGAAATCTTTTTCGGTTTGGATGTACCCATTGCCGCTCAGAGTTTTTGATACCCAGTTTGGTGCGCAAGGTATGGAAAGTATTTTTGAACTCCGACACTATTTGGCTCTTTTGTTGCCGCAGTGTGGTCCATCTCATGTATTGGTCTTCATAGTTATCAACATGATAGTACTGTTATTTGACCACATCAAAAAAAAAATCCCAAGTGGGCTCGACCCCATATATTCCAGATTCCTCTATGGAACTTTGCTCCCAATAAGTTTCCTACCAATGTTTGACATGGGGGAGAGCTTTGAGCAGTGCGAAGGTGATCTTTTCCCTGTCAGAAAATTTTTGAACAAAGAAATAACCTTCTAATAGATTTAACCATTTTTCTGGGGCATCCGAATCTATCTAACTTTCAAATATGGGAATATCAAAATTAGCTTGTCCCTTGAAGGGAGAGGTTTCTCCAAAACAGTCGTTTGATGAAGATGTGCTTGTTGCTATCGACAAGTGTTGAAGGATGTGTGAAAAATTCTCCATCATTTCATCCCTCTATCGCACAAGAGCTTGCTCAAGCAACGGGTTAATAAAGTCTTCTGCTCCACCGTTTTTCTTTTCTGCCGCCATTGAGGGTTTCTTGGACGTGCAAGAGTGATTGTCCTCAAGAGAGATAAGCTCGTGTTGGATTACTGAGAAGGGGGGTGAATCAGTAATAGAACAATTTAATCATTTTTAACCATATAATCTAAGTGTTATATCAATGAATCATTACCATCCAATAACTGCAGAGTAAATAAGCAATGAACAAATTAACAAACATACACATACCCAGTACACCAGTGTTTTACGTGGAAACCCAAATCGAGAGAAAACCACGAAATGTTTTTTCTTATATGTTTTGAAGAATTACATTAATTGGAAGCACCAACTTCCTTTGTTTTCCAGCTGCAACTGGAAGGAGGCTCCAACCCCCTAGTTTCTCAGGCTACAACCTGATGGAAGCTCCAACTCCCCAATTCTCTGGCTACAACCAGAAGGAGGCTACAACCCCCTATGT